>JAPKID020001038.1:0-15753 GCA_026931265.2 Tropidonophis doriae | reverse complement strand
TGGGCGGTAGGGGTTTTGTCCGATACTGAAGCACTTTCCTTTTTTTAATTTAATTGACTTCCCTACTTTATAAATCAACATTATTGTGGAACCGGTGGGGGGTTAGAAAATGTTACTACTAACAGAGATACAAAAGTGGGCGGTAGGTATAAAAAGGTTGACTTCCCCTGACTTAGAGTGTTGGAAACTTTCCAGATGTTTGTTTACTACTGTTGATAATCAAAGCTTCAAGCTATTCCCTCGTTTTCTCCTCTTTTGATATTTGTTGAAAGAAGAAAGAAAGGTGGTACATTATTGGACCGCCAATCAAACTACCATGTTTCCTGAAATTAACACACGGTCTTATTTTCTTTTGACCCCCGAAATAAGCGCTTGGCTTTATTTTCAGGGAGGTCTTATTATTTTTGAGGTGCAGGAGGCGGAAAGCATGGTCACCTCATGGCTGTTGCTGTGCTGCAATATTTTCAAGGGAGTGTTTATTTTAGCGCATGCACTAAAAGCCCAGCTGGGCTTATTATACGGGAAGGTCTTATTTTCAGGGAAACATGGTAGTGAATCAGGCATTCCATAGGGCCTTTGTGCAATAATGACCATGCCTGGAAACATCCTTTGCATTTCTCTCTTCCCTAATATAATACCTTCAAAATATATTGCATTTGTACTTCATCTACATTTTTTTTAAAGCGGGGGTGTCAAACTGGTGGACAGGTGCAAGCCATGCCCACCCCTCGAAGGGGAAAAACATTGCAATATGTCACAGCAATGTGATGTGGCAAGTTTGACACCCATGTTTTAAAGGAAGCATAGCCTTACTAATTGTCACAGGAGTAAAGACAGAAATCTACTCTTGGGCACATACTCAAGTGTCACTCATCTGCACCATTGTCTGGTTTCCAAAATGAACAAAAAATGCAAAAATGAATCAGAAATGACATTTTTATAGGAAATTCCCAATTGGCTTTGTGAAAGCCAAATTCCACTTGTGTTTTTCTTAAGAAAAATACGAATATATGAGAATGAGATATAGTTATAAGTAGAATAATGAAATATAAATTGTGATATTTATTGGGAGGAGGAGATAATGGTTGATGAATGGCGATGATGTTCTTGTTCAGACCTAGGCTAGTTTTAGTTATTTATGAACTAACTACAAATTTTTAGTACGGGTATATTTTTCGATTTTAATCTGGTTTTAGCACAGGCCTCTAATTATTTAATATGTTTTTAGGGTATCATATTTATTGTAATTTCTGTATTTGTTTTAAATGCCTGTGAACCGCCCCGAGTCCCTTAGGGGAGAGGGGGCGGTCTATAAATCCAATAAATAAATAAATAAATAAATAAATACAATGGCAATCAAGTTTATATACTCTGCCTACAAAGATATGTTTATATGTGCATTACATAATCAAACCTAATTATTGACAAGAATTGAATTAATAATGCTTGCTATTGTATTTATAGGTCCTGCTATTTGATTTATATAAGTAGCTGCTTTAGGAATGTTAATGAATCATTGCTATGAAGGGCCTTTGAAAATATTTGTATAGTGGGTCTATAAAATAAAATAAAAGCAGTCAAAATAATCTAAAACACTCCCTTGAAGCAGATATGCACCATTTAAACACGACTTATTCTATCCCTTCATTAAACTTCTAGCATAACCTCTATAAGTGAGTATGTTTAAAGACAGTTTTTCCTTCTCCAAAGAACAAGGGTCTTATGTAAAGCAAACTGTCAATGCTACTCATTCTTCCTGCTTAGGCCTCTGCTTTATATTTTTGGGTAATAATCCAACCTTTGGTGTACACCAGTGGTTCTCAACCTGTGGGTCGGGACCCTTTTGGGGGTCGAACAACCCTTTCACAGGGGTCGCCTAAGACCATTGGAAAACACTGAAAACATAAAATAATTTTATGGTTGGGGGTCACCACAACATGAGGAACTGTATTAAAGGGCTGCGGCATTAGGAAGGTTGAGAGTGTACACTGAGGGGGAGTTACTGCTGCAGCCAAATGGAATATCACTAGGGGTTAATTATTTATTTTATATTTTCAAAATTACATAAAACAGAGTAATAGAGTTGGAAACTACCTTTGAAGTCTTCTAATCCAACATCCTACTCAAGTAGGAAACCTTATACTGTTTCAGATAAGTAGTTATCCAACCTCTTCTTAAAAACCTCCAGTATAGGAGCATTCACAACTTCTGGAGGAAGTCATTCCACTGATTGATTGTTCTAACTGGCAGGAAATTTCTCCTTAGTTCCAGGTTGGTTCTCTCCTTGATTAGTTTCCATCCATTGCTCCTTGTTCTGCCTTCAGGTGCTTTGGCAAATAAGTTGACTCCCTCTTCTTTATGGCAACCCCTTAGATGCTATCTTCTCGTTCCTACTCCTTTGTCTTCATTAAACTAGACATACCCAATTTCTGCAACCATTCTTCAATATGTTTTAGCATCCAGTGCCCTAATCATCTTTATTGCTCTTCTTTAAACTCTTTTCTAGAGTCTTAACATCTTTTTTATATCATGGTGACCGAAACTGGATGCCATATTCAAGTGTCTTACCAAGACATTATAAAGTGGTACTAACACTTCACAGGTTAATTATACAGTATCATCTGAATGTACCAGCAACCAGAAACCCCCCCAGAATGAATTCTTAATGGAATTTTTTTAAAGCAATCTAGAATGTTTACCTTTTCCATATCCTGAGGTGTTGCTGTCAGAAGTGTATGGCCAGATGTTATCCACTGTCTTGCAAAAATGACATACTGACCAAGGCCAAAGTCTTCAAGCCAGTTGCAAACACGTTCAGTGCCCCATTGGGCAAATGGGGCATTATGATCACTAAGAACCACAATGAAGAAAAAGGGATTTGCATTAGCATATCGTCATTGATAACCTGCAATCCATAACTGTGACTGAGATGTAAGATCAATTGAATAAATAAATATATAAAAGTTTGCCAACTATTAGTCACTATGGATTGAAGTCAGAATTTCTTAATCTCAGGATTATTATCATAATAATGTGAGGAGATTATATTCAGAAAAAAAACTGAGCACAGAGATATCCCACTTCAAACTATCAGAGAATTTCCAGAATATCTTTGCTTCTTTGCCATTGGGGTATAATGCTAGTTCGCTTCCTGGTGGTGCTCCCTAGATCTGTAATGGTGAACCTATGGCACAGGTGCCACAGGTGGCACGCTGAACCATTTCTTAGGGCACGCAAGGTGTTGCCCTGTCAGCTCCAGCGCACTTGTGTTGATTTAGGCCTTCTTTTGAGGCCATTTTTCACCCTCTGGGGGCTTCAGCGAAGTTCCTAAAGCCTCTGGAGGTGGGGGGGAGGAGGCTGTTTTCACCCTCCCCAAGCTCCTAGAAAGCCTTTGGAGCCTGGAGAGGGCGAAAAGGGCACACCAAAAGCAGGGGGTCATACACATAGCATTATGGGTGTGGCACCCTCACACACGACCCCCCTGCGCTCCCTCAGCTTTTGGCACACAAGCCAAAAAAGGTTAGCCATCACTGCCCAAGACAGCATGGTAGTGTGAACCAAACGACTAGCAACAAGTGGCAGCCAGACTACATTGAAGAATTGGTAGTTAATGACTGTTGGCAGTCAGGCATTTTTGTGGAACTCTTGGCTCTCTAAATACATGACAATGGATAAACAAAATAGGCCTTTTCAGACCCAAAGGCCAAGACAGATTGGGGTCAGAATATGCCAAATTAATGTTTTGCCATACACTAAATAAATAAATCATTGCCGTTGGTTTTTATTTTCAAGAAATGGGAAATTTGCCATGCATCACTTGCTTTTGAATATTAATAAAACTGGAATATTTCTCAGAAGAATACAGATGAGCTAGCCACATAACATGACAAAAATAGAAGCCCAGTAGCTTCAATATGACATTTAGGCTGGGTAGGTTTAACAGCTATAGCATTTCATGCTAATCCCATTGCAAATCAATTTGCTCTTTGGTCATTTGCTATAACTCAGTTGCAAACAACCAAAGTCCATTTTGATAGAGTTAATGGGAAGCAGACTAAGCAAAGAAGCAAAATTTATTCTCGTTTCAGAAACAGCAGTCAAATAGAACAGCGAAGCTTTGTAAATAAGAATTATTACTGATGGAGTTTGCTAAACACTTGTACAATTGCAAACACACATTTACCAATTACGTCTTCTAGAGGATAAATATTGGTTGAAAATCTCCACATAAAGGTAAAACAATGCTTTTCACTATAGAGTGAATTTAACTCTGTTAAATGAAATTCAAAGTGAATTAAAGTTAGATGAAATTCAATGTGAATTTAAATACTTAAGCAAAGAATTAGCCACACAAAAAATAAATAGCCATCTTCTACCTCTTTGGACCCTTGGTGTCCTTTGACCGAGATAATCGAGGTCCAGCTGTTGCACGGAGACCACCTCTTCGAAATTCAACCAAACCTAGGTCATCTCCAGGGAAATTTCCAGATTGAGTTCGACGTATCCTTTTATGGAGAGGTTAAAAAATGGTAAGTCATCAGAAATTCAAACACAGGCAGCAAATTTTACATACCAATACCTGAATTTCTAATGTCAGGTATCCCGGTAGTTTCTAATGTTTCTTCAGGTGGATGCATTAATCTATTACATTCCTTCTGTTTCCTGGATTTTCCTCTTACATTTTGTTTTATTATGTGATTTTTATCAATTACTACCTCATAACCCATGGCAACTGTACTGTGCTGTACAGTAGAAGCCATTTTTAGGCACAACATGCTGTATCTTAACAGAACTTGAATCAGACACATAACAGCCTCCCCGGGGTTGAGGGTGTCTTACCCACACAGAATCTGTTTCCAGAGAGTAAGTCATCTGTGTACCAAATTTGGTTGAAATTGCTTGAGGTGTTCCAGAATTATGCTGGAACATACATACATACAAGCACACACAGCCATTTTTATATATGTAGATGATGACTGATATGTGCTGAGCAGGGCAGCTGTATAAATCAATGTAACAAAAAAATCAAGATAGACGGGGGAAAATAACACACTTACTTTCCCCATATTTTTTTAATTCCTTTTGGGCTTCTTTTATTGTCTGGAGATAATGGAGACTGTGCACCTAAATCTGTTCCAGATGACAAGGGTGAAAGTTCCTCTGAAGTTGTGCTGTCCATGTGGTCAGGAGCTCCTGTGGAATATAAAGGGTATCTATGAACTTCCAGATGCCCAGAGTATGATTTACTCAAAGCTGCTCATATATATTGGGTTGTATATATTGGATTGCAAAAATAAAAGCCTGCATCCTCTCAAGTGTATAAACTGGTGTTCTATGGATAGAAAAAACAATTGTACATAATTTAGTTGGAATATAGTCATGTTGGTCATATGGCCATGTAAATGTCTTTGATCAATGCTGGCTCCCTCAGCTAAGAAAGGGATATAACTTTACATTTACATAATTTGTAACACTGGATGGCTAGCTGAAGGGTTCATTGATCGTATTATAAATTGAACATGGTGTCCTATGATGGATATTAGTAATTCTAGCCTGATATGCAACATGGATGCAAAATACGTTTTTCAAATGGGCAGAATTCTCTATGGCATGGGATAGCCAAAATGTTTCCCATAAGCTATGTTTTGCATGGCTTAAAGACAAAAATAAGATGCATTTTAAACATTTTTCCCAAACATTTTTTCTTTTAAAGTACTAAATGCAGATTTCAAGCATGTCCAATGTCCATTAAAAACCACAGAATCCCTCGTGTTGCTCTCTAAATGTAGTCTTGTACTATTAGGACCATATGTGGCTTTCACTTGCTGGATCAGAAATCACAATTAAAAAAGACAACTCCCTGCAGTTTGTATTTTTAATAAAGTTACTTATTTCTTGCATAAAGGTGGCATGTTGGTTAGGTATACAATACCTAATATTGGTGCACTGACACTCCTGAGGCGATCTTCATTCATTCCAAGAAGCAGAAAGCCATATGAAGAAGCAAAGAGGATGTAAAATTGAAGCAAAACAAAGTTAAAGAAAAGCAGAGAAAGCAAACAGACGAAAGAAGAAAAATAAAAAACATGGACAGGAGGCAAAATAGCCAAGCAGATGAACTTGAATGCTCAGGAGCAGTGTGCGCTACACACAGATGGAAATCTTTTACTGTGAAAAACACACAATTTTTAAAAATCCTAATACTGAGTACTAAGCCAGTATAATGAATAAATTAAAACATGTTCTTTTTCTAACTTAAAATGCAAACAATCCATAGTAAAAGGTGTGTGTTTTTCCCTCTTAGAAAGAAATCATGCTGGTCCTCTAGGCTCAGCTATCAGTTTTATTTATAAAGAGAGGTCAAAGATCTTTTTTCCCAAGGAGAATCTATGCTTTTGAAAAGGACTGTTTACTATTTCAACAGGCCTGGGTTTTTGAGTGTCTCCATATTGTAGTGTAAATGAAAAGCAGAGTGAGATGCCTATGACCTACTTCTTAGGAATTCAACCATTAAGTCATGCAGCTTATTTACATGCACCAGTTAAAATTTGTGTGCAGCTTCAACTGATATGATGACATTTCTAATTAGCAATTCAAAAAGGTGCAATAGCTTTACAACAACATGTAGGCAGTGTATTAAATAATGATAAATTAAGACTGATGGAACTAAAGTATTACAAGTAAATAATGGGAGTTACCTTTCTTGGACCTACACTGGCATGCACACCACTGCCTTGGTCTCACAGTGGTTTATTATAATCATGAACAGTTGTGATACAGAAGTGTCCACAAAGTTTTTAATGTGTGTCACATATCACATTGTTATGGCTGCCAGTGTGACTTTTCTGCACACATCCCTGCAGTTGTTCATTTCCTGCCTTTGCAGTGGATGTAACAATTCAGTGTCCACAAAATTCTTCCCAGATCAGTAGACACCCCAAACTCTCAGACTAATTATATTTTAGGGGCATCATCAACTAATTATGCAGCTAACAGTTCTGAATTCAAAGAATTAGGATATCCAACTTTCTAAAGTGTAGGAGCCATATTGATGGAATTTAAGATTCATTACCCCTAATAACATGATAATATTCTGACAAGTCCAAATTTTGCTCTGTGGCACTTCAAAAATATTTTCAAACCTCACACATATGCACATAGACAGCAAGTTCATTGTTGTTTCCATAGTACATACTCAGGCTCTGTATGTTGTTGTCCTCACTGCCATTTATACAACATGGAGTAGCAGGTGTATTGTACAGGTGGTTATCTCCGTTGTGGACTGCTCGAGGAAGTTTTCCTGGCAAGGTTTGGTACTTGCTGCTTTTCACATGAGATTTATTCTATGTAGGTTGCAATTTTTTGTTTAACAAAAGGAGAAAAATAATTAATATTGTTTCTAAAATACGCTACATTCGTTTTGGTCAGAAGCTATCACCATTTGTCTTCTGAGAAGTAAAAATATTTGGCCAATATAGAAATTCTCACTGTGGTCAAATGTTCTCTACTATTGTGGAAAGATGTGGCTTTCTGGATCAAAAATGTATGAGACAGTAGGATTTGAAAGCTAAAAATAGTATAATGAAGACAGTGGTAGAGAACCTTGTCACATATTTATGTTAATTTATCCTTGTATGCTATTGTTGAATCACTATATTATTTAAGGAAATAAATGCCACCATCTGGTTGATCTCTGGAACATATGCACCATGGATGTTCTAATTTATCTGACACTTGATGTATCTTCCAATATACCTGTCTGCCTGTATTCTGTGCTGAATAGTCAAGGATAGCTTTTATGGCCCATTTAACTTTTCTCACTGTTGAGTAGCCTATACAGTCCATTTGTTACAAACACCTAATTTTTTTAAGCATTCATAGATTAGGAAAGCAAGGAGTAATGTGTTAATATTTAGTTACACAAGCACTTTGACATAACTTTAACCTATTATAACCATTCATCAGTCTTATAAAATGTTACTTTTAAGCCTTAACTAAAAATATTTATTATACAAACATTAAAAGTTAAAACTTGGCTAATTTGCAGAGACTGCCCACATACAAAAATTCTCAAGCACACATTCCATGGCAACACACACAAGAAAACTACGCACAAAATAAAGAAATTGTTTTCAGACTGTAAATGTTAAAATGGAGTTAATATACCTCTTCTTCTAGATCACGTTCTACTGGTTTCCCATCAACATGCTATGAAGTTGCAGGAAGGGCAATTTCAAAGTATGAGGGAGAGAAAGTAACAAACAAAATGTTAGTATAGATATAAATGATGTGGTATTTTTAGCCCAGTTTGTGGGATAACAATAATAGGTTTATTTTCTCCTCAATATGCAGTGTCCTGCTATACCAATATTAATTTGCATGTCATTTATCATAAAAGTATTGAGAAGAGCAACAAAAATGATAAGGAGATTGGAGGTTAAACTGTATGACGAACAGCTGAAGGAACTAGGTATGTCTACTCTAACAAAGAGAAGTATAAGAAGTGTCACAAAAGCTGTCTTCCAATACTTGAGGAACTGATCCAGAGAAAAAGGTGTCGACCTATTCTCCAAAGCAGTAGAGGGGAGGAAAAGAAGTTATAGATGTAAGATCGTTAAAAAGAGATCCAATCTAAATCTAAGAATAAATTTCCTGATAGTGAAGACAATTAATCATGGAACGGCTTGCCTTCGGAAATTGTGGGTGCTCCTACATTTGAAGTTTTCAAGAAAAGATTGGACAATCATTTGGTATAAGATCTTTTGCTTGAGCAGTGGGCTGGACTAGAAGATCTCAAGGTCCCTTACAACCCTTTTATTCTATCTTCTAAGTCTAGCTTCTACCAAGTCAATGGAATCTCTTGCAGGTGTTGCTACTGGCACTATGCTGAACCCAGTCACCTTCCATTCATTCTGATCATTGACCCACAGAGAACAAACTTCAAAACTTGGCCACTACCTCATACGTAGAACATGTTGGAAAATAGTAAAAATTATACTCACTCTAATCTCAGAACTCCTCCATGAACACAATGCAAGATATACTAACTGTACTAATAAGTGCTTATATTGTATCTGGATATGGACTGAAAGACTTGCTGATTTCCCTCTGGAAGTGAGTGGCAATATATTATTGCATTGAGGTTATGCAGATTTGATTTAGCAATATAAGTAGCACAGAGAATGCACAGTCTAATGCATGAAAGTGCTGTAAATCTTTTGTTCCATCATTTTATTATACTAAAAATAGGAATAGAACTATCTGTTTATAGTAAATTCAGCCGCAAGTAGGAGAGGCTGTATTCTAATCTTGTCTAACCCTGGTTTGCTTGGAGGGCTCTTTATATGTGCAAAAAATTATGTAGATAAGACAGTTGGCAGTTCAAGAACTGTTGGCATGTCAAGTATGCACATATCCAAATGTGCAACTTCAGAGAAAGATATGCACTGCAGGAAAAATGCATTTATGAATGGCCCACAGTTTGATAAAACCAATTCTCACAAGTATGTAATTGTGAGGGACTCCAGTATATGGTAAACTGGATGCTGCAAATGGAACAGAATCTACAATATTCCCAATAAGCAATAACAAACCTGACATTTCTGGTCTTGGGGTATTAGGTCTCCCTTTCACATTTTTGGCCACAGTCAGCTATTTCAGCTTCTGTCTACAATCTATCTGCCAATTGTACATAGTGTCAATTGTATCTCTCATATCAGCATTATATTAATCTCAAGGTCTCACTAAAAATCAATTACTTATATGCACATCCAAATTATACACTAGAACAAAGTAAAAGTGCAAAATAAGGAGAAAATAAACCTTAGAATTATATGGTAATTGGGAAAGTTAGTTTTTCATTTGCTATGCATAAGAACACAAATTATACTGAAGGGATACAATGGAAAGTCCACAGATTAGCCTTTAAACTGTTATATCACCATTATGGTAAATATATGGTTTGTTAGTAAAGTGAAATCAAATTATTTTGAACTTGGATTTATATTTCATATGTTGTTCAGAATTTACCAAATATAGATAGCTTCTTCCTGATGTGAGTGATTTAGCATATATTGATGTATTTGACAGTACAGAGCAGTTTGTGGTGGAATAAGAAGTATTCTGCTACATGAAACTTCTGTGGATTGATTTATATCCTGCTTTAGATACTTCCAATGCATATTTATTAGGCAAACATTGAAATATTGGAGCTAACCTTTTCCAGAGATTCACTTTGCAAATCTTCTAGACTACTTGAAATTTTTTTCTGAGTTATCCTTCAAAATATAATGACAATAATTAATGAAACCATACACATACCAAATCACATTGATGATTAGCAACAATTATTTGACATTTACAAAACCCTCCCGCATAACCTGCAATCTTTAGTTTGAACAATAAATGCCATCAGTAAAACTCTTAGCTGCTAAGACATGGAAGTGTCCATGCATATGCAACTAGGCTAGAGTAAGTTTGGATTTTTAAATACAATAAGAGCTTGCATAATGTTAATATGGATATAATTTGTGATATTCATTGTATATGTAAGACAGAAGTGTACTAGTTTTTGACAGATACATCAGGAATATAAGAATCTTTTCTTTGTTATCCAAATTTCAGAACACACAGCCTTCAGGGTCACTGATTTGCTTATCAAAGGACAACAAAACAGAATAATAACTGAATTATTATTAGACTAAGTGAGAGGCAAAGGTGGAAGAGCGAACAGATCATATAAAGCAAACTAATAACTATATAAAGAATGAGTGAATAGGCTGAGAGTAAGGGGAAGATAAAAGCTTTGGTTGATGGATTCAATAATATTCTCAAAAAGAGAGAATTCAAAAGTGATGCTTAAACTAGATCAACTTAAGATTCATTTTCTTTTTCCCCCTTAAGACATATTTTAATTTCTTTCATTCATACTATACTTTTTCTGTACTTTTCATAATATAATCTACTTTGAAAGGTAACATCATGATGTGTATGCATGGATGCATATATTGATAGAAAACCTCATTTAGATAAACTGGACAGCAAGCTCCTACAGATGGACCACAATACACAAGTTCTTCTAACTCAAAGATTTTCTGTTGTGGGTGCAAATGACAAATGGTATCTGTTAAAATGACTTAGACAATTTCTTTAAAATATATTCACAGGTATTTTCTTACCTATTTTGAAATTCCAGGGTTTCCCCATTTGTCAAAGATAGTTTATTTGAGGGAACTGGAGAGCTTCCCCTGTTGATTATAAGAATATGGTGTTATTTGAATTTGAATTTAATTTAAATAGAATGTAACGTGCAATCTTTTACTAAGTTTAACTCTTTCTCAGGCTAGTAGCCCAAAATTAACTGTGAAAAATAAATTGTGTAGTAGAAATAGGATATTTTCAGCTACGTCAATGAACTAAGGAAAAAGTTAATTCTTACCTGATTTCCAGTATTTTTTGTGATGCAGGAAGCAATATAGGTGGAGCCAAGTCCCCTTGAGGTATCTATTCAAAAAGCATTTGAGCATAGATTAACTTTCACAGAAAAAAGCAACAAATGAAGTGCATAATTAGAAGAAAGAATAATCAAACCAACCTCTGTTTTATATTCTATTTGGGGTGCATGCATGTGGTTCCATTTTCTTAAGGTTGCTTCAAAATCAACTTCACCACTACCAGACAAAACTCTTTCTGAGGTTCCTTGAAGGTACAAAATTTTCAAAATGTCAGTTAAAAGGACAAAACCCCACAATATTACTAAAGTCTAAATATCATCAATTGGCTGAATCAGCCAGAAAAGTTAAATTTGTTTAATGAACAATTCCTGATGTATGTTGCTGATTGTTATATATGTAATCTTTTTAATAACTACATAACATTTTCTAGAAAGGAAAATATGTGATTTTCCAAAGTTGAAATTTGGAATTGAAAACGGTTAAAGGGTTTTAAGAATGTGAATTTAGTGTAGTAATTAAAGCACTAGCTAATAACCCGAAGACAGCTAAGTTCTAATTCCACTTTAGGCACGAAGCCAGTTGAGTGACCTTGGGCCAATCACTCTCCCTCCCTCAACCCTAGGAAGAAGTTAACGGCATACCATTTCCAAAAATCTTTACAAGATAATGCAGGAACTAGTCCCAGGAAGTCATTTTTACACAAAGTATATACAAATATATATATAAAAGAAATAGAGAAAATAAAATGATAAAGTACAAATAAAGAAAAGATCTTAAAAAGGCCAAGGAAGTTATAATTTCCCAGTACATCATTAGTAAATTATTATTGATTAAATATTTTGGCCTAGATAATTAAAAATCATATTATGCTATGAGCAAGAATTAATATCAAGAACCATAGCCAGTTCAATATGAACCACCACATAAAATTTAAAGTTACTGTTGACACAGTCAAAACTGAGAATCTGCTCCGCTTTAAATGTCTTATGAAATTGAAACATGAACTCTGTATATAGAAGAACCCAATGACTAGATGGAGAAGACCATAGTTTTGAAATTCCATTACAGTTTTACCCATAATAGCCAAAGACAGTTAACTACAGCAGATTGGATCACTGAATGTTTTGTGGTAAATAAACTCTTTTAAAGATACATTACATCACTGGAAAATATAACCATGCACAATAAAATATTGCCCCATACCATTTATTTTACATATTATGTTTAGATAAATGGAAGCAAGGGCTGACAGAAAAGTTACTACTTGCAATTCTTCCTGTATTTTTTGCCTGCTCTGGGAAAAAAGCAAGCAATTTAACACAACCTTCTTGCTAGACCTATCATTTAAGAAATATTAAAGGATTAGGCTCGGCATTAGCCTAATAATGACTACAAGATGGGAAATATGATGATTAAAGTAATCTCTGATGTCAAGTTATGTACCATGTCAGCAAGTATTGTCCTATAGCTTTATTTAAACTGCAATACTATAATTATAGCCTCACTAAAACTATAATGCATTAGTTGTACATTATTATGGCTAAATGGGTTTAAAACTTATTTATTTGAAGCTTTTATTTAAAAAAAAGGATAAATGTTCTAGATATACCGGTATGTCTCCCATTATGACTAGACATCCACATAAAATGTCACAATTCCTGTGTGGAGTTAGAAAAGCCCAGACACGAAGATAAGTGAAGACACACAAAATAACTTAAGCATGAAAAGAAATCAGTTTTGACAATGGAAGCAGGAATTAACTGACTGCAATTTGCCATCCCATTCGATAAATGTTTCATGCTTAAAAATGACAGTTTGAAGAAAGTAGACGTAGGAGACCAAAAGCCAACTAATATTCTTTCAACCTTGATTTTTTTTTCTCATTAGTTTTACGTCATTGTGGGAAAATTCATTATTAAATATTAATAATGCTTCCATTGTCAAAATTATTGTGATCATAGTAACTAAGCAATACTTTGAGCTCCTACATCTGGAGACTTTTGCAGTCTGTACATGTAAGTTAAGGTGATTGAGATCTCAAATAAAGAAGCTTCTTGGAAAGCATAAATGGAATATTTGTTATGTTACAATGCTCTAAATTCCTGCATATCTGATAAGGATACAAATACGCAGAATTAAAAATACATTAGATTTATGCTACACTCACCAATTTATCTTGCTATTCTTTTCCCTTTTAATGATAGGGTTTTAAAAATGTGTTCCAATGTAATGATTGTACAGCTTTTACTGCTATGAATGTTTTACAGTTATAGAATGAGAATGTTATCACTTCTTGACCTGAGATTAATGAGAATTCTAATAATAATAATAATAATTCTAATAACAACAATAACAATAATAATTTGCAGCTAAACATGGTGATTTTTATCCATATCTATCACTTATATGAAAATGATGATTTGATCAAAGTTTTTTCTTAGTCTTTCAATCTGTACCTTGCTATGCAATTACTTCTGATTGTTAGTGAGTATCTAGATTGTCCATCAATAACTGTTTTTTTTTAGTTTTCATAAGTTCAATATTAGATAAAGAAAACCTAAACTGTTTGCTAGAGACAACAATAATGAAGCTACTATAAATCTTAAATACTTTGGCTATATCATGCAAAGAAAGAAGTCCCTAGGGAAAATTCTGATGCCTGTAAATTTGAAAGTTGAAACAAATGCATCAATATTTAGACTGGTACACCAATGCATTAATTTGTTGTGGTCCATACAATCAAATCTGTATAATCAACAAAGGAAAAATCAGAATCATTTTGAAGGTTCCTTGCCTTTTCCATTATCTACTAGTTGCTATTAGTGTGATCTCAGAAATCTTCATCTTTTTTTTAATGTGGCTTGTTTACCTTGCATTTCTTATTCATTCTTATTAGAGCTGTGGAGGTATAGTGGTTAAATTGTAGCATTGCAGGTTAACTCTATCCACTGCCAGGAGTTTGATCCTGATCGGCTCAAGGTTGACACAGCTTTCCATCCTTCTGAGATTAGTAAAATGAGGACCCAGATTATTGGGGGCCATACGCTGATTCTGTAAACCTCTTGGAGAGTGCTGTAAAGCACTATGGAGTAGTATAAGTGCTATTGCTATCATTCCATGAATGACTGAAATCTGGATCAGAGAATCTTTAAGATTAGCATCTGAGATAAGTGCAGCCATTTAGCAGTTTGAAAAATAGGATTGCCCTATTTTGATATTGGAATGTAAATTGAACATTTCCATCCCCTTGGTTTGCTGCTATGTTTTCCATACCTGATTACAAACTTCAAACAGTATTTTAACTTCTGACAGCAATGCTAGTATTTCATCAAGTCCTGCAGCTTGATTGTTAGCAATAAGTTCTAGGGAATATTTAACTTAATTTCTAGTTCTAGTTCAGTGATCAAACCTTTCTAACCATCATCAATTTTACAATCTTTTTGGAAAAGTTTCTCCAAATATTTTCACCTTAATTTTCTTTCTTCAGGAGAACTTTGTATTTTATATTTACATAAAATGTTATTGTAATGTTCTTAAATAAATCTCCTGCACTTTCCCTCCACATGTTATCCTCACTCTCTTTGCTGTGTTTGTTTAGATGCAGTTCCTTAGATGTAAGATATCTCTTCTTATTTAATTCATCCTGTAGCTGGGCAAATGTTTCTGTCCCTGTTGCCTTTTGAATTTAGCTTTTCTTTAGTTATTTTCAACATATCAGCAGCAAGCCAGTTTCCTTTTTTAAAAAAAAAAACATTTCTATATTACCCTGTAGTAAACGAGTGCACAATCCTTTTATTTTAAAATGTTTCCTCTGAAACAACTGCACAAGCATTTATTAGCCTATTCAATTTTAAAGGAAATGGAAAAAGGTTTTTTTCCAAAACTGTATTTCTATATAGTACCTTGTGGATTACAGCTCTATTCAATATTATGCTACGGTTCACCTACTATAAAAACAAATAGGGCAAAAACGTGTTTACCCTTCTTTTACTTTTCTCATACTGACACTGCAATCCACTGAGGAATGATATATGATTACATAATAAACATGGAGGTTGTTGCACTGTATTCAACACAAAATATCCACAGAACTATAAATGCCCATAAAAAAATAAGGTTCAACAGTGTATTGGAATGCAAAAAGTCTTTTCTGCCTAATGTTCCAGATAGAGGACATAAGACTTAATTGAAACACTTCAAAGTAGAATAAGGATACATCAAATAACTGAGAAAGAAGCAGAAAAGGGGTGGATTTTTTGGGGGGGCGGCGGGGGGGGGGAAGAGATGGTAATTAAGGCAG
>JAPKID020001037.1:0-15757 GCA_026931265.2 Tropidonophis doriae | reverse complement strand
CCCCTACTATTGATGTACTTTTGGAGTATAATTTTGGACTATTACTGCCCATGTTTGCTCCACTGACGCAAATGGGTCCCTTCCCCCCCACTCCCCAAAAGGAAAACTCCTAGCATGAGTCTTCTTTCCCTCAGAATCTCCATTGATAATTCTTATGGGTAAGAAACAAAATCCTCCTCCTGGATGAGATCAAATATCCATTTAGCCTAGTACTGCCCTCTCCAAAGGCTTGAGACCAGGGGTGAAAGTCACCAGGTTCTGACAAGTTCTGGAGAACCCTAGTGGAAATTATGAGTAGTTCAGAGAACCAACAAATACCTCCTCTGGCTGGCTCCAGAGTGGGGTGGGAGGGGAGAGTTTGCAGTATCCTCCCTCCACAAGTGGGGTGGGAATGGAGAGTTTGCAGTATCTTTCCCCTACCAGGCACACCAAGCCACGCCCACAGAACCGGTAGTAAAAAAATTGAATTTTATCACTGCTTGAGAACCTGGGATTGGAAGGGCACAGTCAGGCCTTTGGAGTATTTCTCATCCTTGGGAATTTTAAGAGGCTTGTACTTCAACTCCCAGAATTCCTGATAGCTAGGGAATTCTAGGAATTGGAGTCCCTCTCTCTTAAAAGTTGCAAAACCGAGAAATGCTGGAGTAGACTATGAGCCCCTTTGGGTGTTGAGGGGGAAATACTTACCACTGGCTATTTCTGTACAGCCCCTACCACCTCTAGCAAATTCTGGCATGGAAATGGTTAACACCTGCCTCTTTTTGGAAGGAAGGAAAAGAGGAAGTCTGATGAGCAAAGTGCAGAGGCTGGAACACTCTCAGCAGCTGCCTTTGATCTCAGCGTCCTTGGAAAGCGTGTGTGAGCAGGTATCCGCCAGAATTGCTCCAGCAGGCTGGCTTGGCAATTGCCAAGCCTGCCTTGAACAGGGAGGTCAGAGGTTAGCAGCACAACTTCTCAGCTGTAAGATCAAAGGCGCTGCAGATCTCAGGCTCCAGGATAGCCCTGGGAGGTTGGGAAGGGAGAGAGCTTAAGGTTTTGCTGTAAAGGTGCTCTCAAACTGGGAGACTGGTTATACTTTCTTTAAACTTTTCCAGCATTTCATCTGTGGTTTGCACATGTGTGTACATGTACATTTGGGATGAATTCCTAAATGAATGTATCCTAATAGAATGTAAAAGACAAACGGATAGAAACCTTAATGTTTAGCAGTAGCCCTGTCTCTTAAAAATTATACTGATCCAACAAACGTCGGTCATAACAGCACCTCGGATTCTACAAAGCTTTTCAAGATTCTTTGATCTGAGACAGTGGTGAAATTCAATTTTTTAAACTACTGGTTCTGTGGGCCTGGCTTGGTGGGCACAATGAGGGAAGAATATTGCAAAATTTCCATTCCCTCCTCACTTTGAGGCCAGACAGAGGTGGTATTTGCTGGTTCTTTGAACTACTCAAAATTTCCACTACTGGTTCTCCAGAACCTGTCAGAACCTGTTGAATTTCACCCCTGGTGTGAGAGGTGAATTCACTAAAGAAACGTAGCTCTCATTTTCAAAGCAAGGAACACTTTGCAAATGTGCTCATCTCCTGAACATGGAGTCTAAACAATATAGCAGAAAACAGCAGAGTCCAATTTGTTCCATCCAAGTCAGGCAGCAGTTCTAAGCTGAGTTCAAGACACAGGCTAATCAGTATCCCCACCCACCCCTTCGAGAAATCCAGCATTCCCTTGTATCTTGCTGTGTATTTGGGGGGAGCAACAACTGAGATAAAATCACATTTCCACAACCAAATTTAACAATAACATGGTGTTTTTTTAAAAAAAAGGTTTTGTTCAATTATGTCCAGTTTTTGGAAACTGTCGGGAAAAGTCCCTGCAAATTGCAAGTTTGTGTTCGTGGCAAGGTTTTTCAGAAGTGGTTTTCCACCGCCTCCTTTCTAGAGCTAAGAGAAAAAGACTACTCCAAGTTCACCCAGCTGGCTTCATGCCCAGGCAGCACTAGAACTCATAATCTCCCGGTTTCTAGTCGGATGCTTTAACCTCTATACCAGTGATGGCGAACCTTTTCAGCACCGAATGCTGAAAAGGAAGGACTTCTGGGCTGCAACCAGGAAGAGGAGCTGCCCAGGAGGCATGTGCGCGCCTGAGAAATAATTTCTGGTTTCCGGCATGTGCATGTACACCGGCCAGCAAGTCTTCCAGTTACTGCCACGCATGCACATATGCCAATCAGCTGGCCGGCAAACATGCTTATGCATGCTCACACCAGAAAATGGAAGACCAGCTCTTTCAGTTTCCGGCACTGCCACATACACAAAGGCAAGCTGAAGCCAGAAACCACAAAGAGGAATGGACAACACTGCACATGCCGGATGACATGGCTCCATATGCCACTTTGGGAATGCGTGCCATAGGTCCGCCATCACAGCTCTATACCAAACTGCCTCTCTTTACATTGTTCAAATAAGGTAAATGCATTTCTGGCAGATGGATTGATGGATGGATAGGCAAGTAGGTGCCAGAAAGCCAGACAGACACATGGAAATCTGACATATGCACACATTTATTGTGTGTATGGAATCTTTAAAATACCAGTTCCCAAAGGCTCTCCTCTCCTCGTGTCTTTGCTAATGGAAAGAGGAGTCCCAGCAATATCAGCTCAATTGAAATGATCTGGAATGGTAATTTCTGAAAAGCCTGTTCATGCTTCATCTTTCTCGGTGGAAAAGAGTGCAAGGAAGAGAAACTAGTGTGTACGAGAGGCTGTAGCTCTGCCCATGTAGTTTGGGCCTTATCTGCTCTGAATATAAAGATACTCAGGAGCTTAATATGCAATCTAATCAACCAAGGAGCAGAAGGGATTTATGAAGTCTGTTCTCAGCACAAATACCTTATTGGCCAATGAAAGGCATGGCCGGATATCCCGCTCAGGCCTTTCCAGTTTGACAATGGAGACAACTCCTGGATCATACTGTTCATCCTCGCTGGTATTACACAAAGACAAGGGGTGGAACTGTGAAGAGAAAGGAATGGAAAGTTACTACTGATATATCATAAGGACAATTATAGAATCATAGGGCTGGAAGGGACCTCAGAGGTCTTCTAGTCCAATTCTCTCTTCAAAGCAGGAACCTTATACTATCCCAATCAAACAACTGTCCAGCCTGTTCTTGAAAACTTCCAGTGATTGAGTACCCAGAACCCCAGAGGCAAGCTATTCCGTTGATTAATTGCTCTCGCTGTCAGAAAATTCCCCCTTTCTTCTAGATTGAACCTCTTTGATAAGCTTCCACCTATTGCTTCTTGTCTTGCCCTCTGGTGTCCTAGAGAATAAGTCAATCCTCTTTTCTTTGTGACAGCCCCTCAAGTACTGGAAGACAGCTATCATGTCTCCCTAATCCTTCACTTCAATTGGCTAGACATTTCTAGCTCCCTCAGCTGCTTGCTATACCATTTGGCCTCCAAATCCTTTATCATTTCTGTTGCTCTTCTCTACGTGTTTTCCAGTCTCCACGTCTCTTTTGTATTGTGATAATAATGATGGTATAATATAATGATGGCGATATAATGTCATTGTCTTATATTGTAATACAGAAGATGGACACTGCATTATTGAGGAAGGACTGCAGATCAACACTTGATGTGCAACTAAGATACAAAGTAAAGTGCTACATTAAAACACAAAACCAGTTTCAGACAAACATTTACACTTTTTCATTATCATTGAGCTTAACCATTTTTCCATTTTTTTAGACACAAGCTTAAGAAAAATGTTAAAATATCTTCTGGATGGCCTCTCTAACTCATAATCTATCATAATTCCCAATCTATCCAGATAAACTTGCATTACAGCTCAGTTATCATGTTTGTTGGGAATTATGTCGACTCAATACTGCCAATGAGCACAGATTACAAGGTGCTCTGCAGTGCAATCAGGTATTTGATCAAGAAGTTAAAAAAAAACAGATACCTTGTGCTCTACATACAGTTACCCTTGAATATCTTTTAGTAGCTGCCACCACTACAAAAATATTACTTATTTGTTAATATAGTAGGTTTCCAGGAATGCATGGGACTTTTTTTTTCATTGCACCACTAATCAGTTTGCTTCTAAGCCCAGTTAAAGATTATCTAGCAAAGGTTCTGGCTAAAATTGAGTATGATTTAGTCACTTACAAAGACACTGTCTCTAGATCGTTTGTCTAGGTTTAAATCTTAGCTTTCATTTAGCAAGTCCCATTTTTAAAGATACCTTCATAATTAATGTCAAAAATTCCAAGAAAAACAAACAGGGCTGAAAGAAGGAACCATTCCTGTTTAGAATAGAAAGCTGGCGGAAAGGAAAGGATTATTCTTGCAAGATTACAGTTGCTCCATAAACACAGAGAAGTGTTTGAATTCAAAAATGCCCTGAAGCTTTGTTCATGCGATCTTGAATCACACAAACATTTATATATACAACATAGATGCATATAAGTGTAAGAAAAATAATTCACTTTCATTCACAAGAATTTCCGTTTGGAATTTCAATGGATGATTGTTCCATAAAAAAAATGTAAGACAGCCTTGCTGAATCAAAGCAATGTTCACCAGCATTCCAAGTCCTTCAGTGTCTGGTCAGATTGATTTAGGAAGGATGCAGAATAAGGATACACCTTTTTCTACTTTTTTGGACCTGTTTTCAGTTCTACAATGATTTTTGAAGTATGGTAGCTATTTCGCTTGTATTCAGATTGTTATGAACTGGCAGGTTTCTCCACAGGGCCAGAGCTGTTACCATTGTGGACATCAAATGGAGGAATTGCTAAGAATCTGGCCAGAGAAAGAGTGCGCATTATTGGGAAATTGCTCCATCTCCAATACCATTTGGTTGCTTCTAAAGGGTATGGGCTACTTAAAAATAGCTCTAATGGCTGGGATGGGAATGGGGGTAGAATGTTCCAATCACAAAACTGAGCTTAAAAAATAAAGGGTGTAATTGATCAGACAACTTCAAGTAAAGTGAAATTACTTTAAGAAAACCTTTGCAACTGGATGATAAAGGGCAATTAAACAACAACAAATGGCCACCAAATGGAGGGGGTTGTTCTGTCAACTGGCGTCAACCCTTAATTCAGCTGGTCAAGGGAAGGGTTTATGGCTAATGTAATGCCTGTTCTTCTGAGGAAAGCATGGCCATCTGCGCGGTTGCATCTGTTGTCTGATAGACCAAAGGTGAGCTCACACCTGCTGCCAGCTTTGGCAAAGGATCAAGGGAGAATTTCATTGAAAGTCTGATAGCATCTCTCCCCACCCCCCTTATACACACTGGTTAAAAGAAAGCTGGCACGCCTGTTTTACACAGCAGCTTCTCTGTGGGGCCAACAGTATGACTGATGGATCAAAAGAAGGAGTGCTGCATCTCAAAGATATGGTTCTTCACCTCCTAGCCATCATGGTATGGTTCACTAGTCTTGAAAAACCAAAAATTGCGACCTCTTTGCTGCTGCATTTCCAGAAATCTTCATTGCTGCACATGTAATTCTATTCAATTTTTAGACAGACTTTGGAGTTGAGGGACTTGTGGTCCTGCTGTTGAATTACAGCTAGAATTCTTCACCATCGGCCATGCAGGTTAGGCTACTAGTAATTCAGAAAAATCTGGAAAGCTATAGATTCTTTATCTTTTGCTTGCAGTTATTTTAATGTACAATACACATGTGGACATTAACTCTCAGAATGCAGAGGGAAATGCCTCTTCTCTCTCAGCACTGGTGCCATGCACTATAGATAAAATTAGAGTCTGGATTTAATCATCTAATTTAACTAAGCAGACCCTAGATTACTAGTCCAGAATCCTGCCCTAATTGCGCACCCATTGCTGTTGTACAAGGTTATTATCAGGGAACTAGGGAACTATATGCCAGAGAGACAGCCGTTTTTGTGCCCTCACTGTTGCCAAGGTGTATTTTGAACTCCTAATAACCTACTGTGGGACAATGAGACTTTGCAGCCTATATTTAATGAGAAAAACAAACACCCTCCTGACTTCTACATTACTGGAAGGAAGGGTAGAAGGCTGGGGTTTTTTTTATAAGTGACTGCGATAGAAAGCAATAAGACAGGAAAGCAGAAAGGGAAGGACAGAAATTCCTGGAAAAGCATGTGTGATTTCCCCATAATTGGAGACACCGAAGCGGGCTGCCAATAGCAATTACTCCGACTGGAACAGAACCTATCTGGTGGAGAAGGGGAAACAATCTGACCAGGTGGAAGACCTGCAAACAGCCGGTGAAGGAAATTTGGGCAGCCTTCCCCAGCTCAGTGCTAGTATATTGCAAGCTTGCCTTTGACTTCACTGGTGAAGTACAGTATGGGGGATCTACCATCTACTGAAGATTTCCCCATCCAAATTATCAGATATTTTAGGACTGAGGCTTTCAGAATTTCCAAGCCAGAAGTTGTCCCAATTCATCCAGCACGGTTAGCCTGGATGCAGAATAAATTTCATTTTTCTATGTTTTCCCAGGTACCTTGTACTGCAAACTGAGCAAACGTTCTGGGCTCCCCACAAGAAACCTGGATGCAGCCAGGATTAGCGAGTTTATGTAACCCAGGGGTCCCCAAATTTGGCCACTTTAAGACTTGTGGACTTCAACTCCCAAAATTCTGGAAGTTGAAGTCCACAAGTCTTAAAGTGGCCGAGTTTGAAGACCTCTGATCTAACCTTTTTAAGTATGTCGTGTGAACGCAACCATCGAGGGGGCGCTAGGCTGGGAAAGCCCGCTCCACCCCGCTGGCCTTAAAAGCCAGAGAGCTTCCCATCGAGCCGTCCGGCCCGGGCGAACTGAGGGACTGAGAAAGCGGCCACGAAAGACACGCTCCCGGCGGCGGCCCTTGCGGATTTCGACCACGTGCGGAGCAAAGGAAACCTTCTCCGTTCGCTCCAGCGCGGTAGGTTTTGAAGGTCAGCCCTTCGCAGCGAGGCCCTTTGTCTGAGCTGGCCGGGCCTGGCCTGGCCTGGCCTGGCCGTGCGTCCCTTCGCGGCTTGCCTGCAGGCAGGCCCTCGTCTCCAACTCTCGCCAAACAGCCAGCGGGAGCGGCCAGCAGGGCCTACGAGGCCGCCTGTGGCGCGGCGAGATGAAAGGAGGGCCGCTAATGTAAGAGCCGGTGGCCTCCCCAGTGCCGTTTGAACTGTTTACAGATCGAGTTAACTATTACAGGCCGTGTGTATCTTGGCCGCCTGCCCGAATTCTTCCGCGCCCGTCAGATATTATTAAACAACCCTTTCGATGCTCGCCTGGAGTTCTTCCAACACACCTCAGAGAGTTGCCGACACTCCAGGCGGAGCCTTTGGTTGGCACTCTTGTTCCCGAGGCCCAAACAAGAATCACGGCCTCAGCCCCGGGGAGGCGGGGGGGGGGGTTGACTGGCTCGCGGCGGCGACTCAAAGGGAGAAGAAAACAGGGAGAGTCAGGCATGGTAGACACGGAAAAAGCCCCAGGGTGGGCACAGAGCCTAAAGAGCACCCCCTCGCCTCAGCTCCCTGGGCAAAGTAAATGCCGCCTTAAACTGCCGACCCCGCGTCTGCAGGCGACCGTAAGAGTTGAATGGGACGCTAATTGTGGCCGGGTTATTTCCTGGGGGGCAATAGGAGAGATACCTATGGAAGCCATGTTGAGAAAAGCCAGCAAATCCCCCTCAGCGTTTCGGTTTTATTGCCACCCCTTAGTTATCTGGCGGTGCTTTTCATAAGAGCGTCTCTCTCAAGCTACGCCTTTTATTAAATAGGGCAACTTAT
Source organism: Tropidonophis doriae (assembly GCA_026931265.2). Classification (NCBI taxonomy): domain Eukaryota; kingdom Metazoa; phylum Chordata; class Lepidosauria; order Squamata; family Natricidae; genus Tropidonophis; species Tropidonophis doriae. The sequence continues at coordinate 7,979 of JAPKID020001037.1, read as the reverse complement.
AACAATTACGGCTCATGGTTGAAAGCTTCCCCACCCACCCCTCTTTTAGGTGACCTGTGGCACAAGTGCTGACTAAATGGCGATTTATCGGTGGCCATAATTGTGAAATAAATCAGAACTGGTTGGATGTAGAGAATGCACTCAGTCATAAGCCGTGGTTTGTAAGCCACCATAGATGGGCTCAGGGGAAAACCAATTCAACCACTCTGTGGCTCGGCCTGTCAAATGCAACTGATAGTTCTTTTGCCCCGGCATTGACCCAAATTATCTTAATAAAAAACAACAACCTAATTTAACTATTATTAATGAATTACGAGAACCAGTATGATCTAGTGGCTGTGGGGAAAACCCAATCAGCCAGGCCAGTATTATCTCCATTTTGGAGACTAAATGAGTTTGGAAGACATTTCCATTAAAACCACCAAGCTCAAGATAGATGAGAGTAGTTTCGTGGTATTTTGGGTGTCACCTCACTTTTCTCCAATGTATTGTGTTTTCAAAGAACTTGTTGGCTTAGCTGAGAAACATAGTCTGTCAATTTGAGCCTTTGAGAGTGTGAATCAAGACCGAGACTTCTTGGAGCATATACAGAATGTCTTTCCTTCAGTATAAAGCAAATATATACTCCTCATTATAATACATCATTTTGGGGTTAAAAGAAACAAGAAGCATTATATTTTTTTAAAGCTAATTAAACCAGTCTAGAAATGTTACATAATGGGCAATTTTTGGTCATTGCTTAGTAGTAACAGAAAAGTTCCTCATCTTAGCGTTTCTCTTTTTGAGTCACCAGTTCATTAATGACCTGCCTCTATCAGCGTTCCAGATCTTTTCAAGATACAGGTAATCCTCGACTTATAACAGTTCATTTAGTTCATTCTGTTCAACGTTACAACAGCACTGAAAAATGTGACTATCACCATTTTTCACACTTAGAACCATTGCAGTATCCCCATGGTCATGTGATCAAAATTCAGATGCTTTGCAACTGACTCATGTTTATGACAGTTGCAGTATCCCAAGGTCATGTGATCACCTTTTGTATGCTTCTGACAAGCAAAGTCAAACGGGAAGTCACATTCACTTAACAATTGTGTTCCTTAAAAACTGCAGTGATTCACTTAACAACCATGGCAAGAAAAGGCAGAAAATATGGCAAAATTCACTTAACAACTGTGGCATAGCAATAGAAATTTTAGTTCAATTGTGGTTGTAAGTCGAGGACTAACTATTCCCAAACCACGTATCCAGGTAGTTGTGTCTTTTTGAAGAGACCCTATGTTGTTTATTATAGATCATTTTAGAGGGTGGTATTTTTTTAAAACTCTGGTTGTAGTAGGAGAGGTACACTAGGATTGTCATGCTGAGTGCTGTAACATTTTCCCCTAAGGCTCTTTGCTCCCACTGCCTCTGAAGGGGCAGACTGCTTTTGGCTGCACTCCAGCTTTATAAATGCAGGCTTGAGAAAGCCAATGTGCTTTGAAGGGCTCACTCCCCCCCCCCCAATCCAGGCACAGCAGCTGTTTTTTTTTAATCTGTTACCCTTCAGGTGGGTTGAATTTCATTTTTCAGTGTTCCCCAACAAGCCATGGGTTGAGGCCCTACCCATCTACTGTAGAGAGCAGATAATTAGAGCAGCCAGGCAGAGAGACATAATTCAATCATTGTGCCCCAGATCAATTAGCACCCTTGTAATGGAATTTTGATACAGTACATTACCTAAATTGTGCTAGAAATCTTAACAACTATGACTGCTCATAAACTGATGCAACTTCTTTTTGTAGTTTCCCTACCACCATTATGTTCAGAATCCCCATTTAAATAAAGCACTTCTAGTGTTCATAGCAACTTAAGACGTTGGCAGATGGGGAGCCTCTCGGCTCATGCAGAGAAGCCTGAGAGGAGCTGAGTGGGCAGGGAGGTCTGTAAACAAGTGTGCAGCTAGGAACTCTGGGCTGAGTTAATGTGCTCCTGCTGGAAAGCCTGGGAGCTTGCTGTTGGCAGGTTTCGATCTCCCGCATCCCGTGTCACTAGGAGCCATTTGCTGGCTCCTCCAGCTTCCCAGCTTGTTCAGGCAGGCCTGTCCTGCTAAGAGAGGGAGGAATTTGATTCTCACCCCCAGGGGCTTGCTAAGTAACTCTCCTGCACTTCAAAGGAGCTCTTTATTTTGCCTTAGTGATCACACCCTGCAAAAATTTCCCACTGACAAAAGAAATCGTTTTATAGGCAAAGGAGGGATTGGAATGTCTCCTCAACCCTGATGAAGGAAGAAGGGCTCAACACACACCCTGGAAGAGACAAGGCATGGAGTTGTGGTCTCTGCAGTGATAAGTGCTGAGACATAAGATCATCTGAAAGTTGGAAGAATCCTGTTGGATCCCATCCAGCATCCTGTTTCTCAAAGTGATAAACCACATATCCTCTAAAAGCTTATAAGAATGGTGAGAAAACTTACCCCATACATAGAATTCCAACATAAAATAAAATGACCTCTGCCATGGATTGTGATCTAAGATTGTTATAACAATGTCAATCACAGTTTTCATTCTGGAATTCTATGGCATTAATCCCAAATCTTACTCAATGCAAAGGGAGGGGCACAGGCTTCCATTAGTAATCTTGAGACTGGACCAAATCTAATATATTTTCATTCTTAGATTAAGCTAAAAGGTCACACTACCTTCAACTGAACTCTCACTAGATCTCTGGAACTTTAAGTACCATAGTTACCAAATTTTTTTTGACCTTGCTGATTTGGGAATAATAAAGGTTGAATACCAGTAACTCTGAAGGACAATGAGATGTTTTCTGGATACCCAGAGAAAAAAATATTATCAACTAAGAGTACAAACCTGGATAAAATGCCCTGCTCATGCTTTTGTTTAATTTTGTTTAATAGTTGCAATATCTGCTCTCTGACCTGTGTGTAGGTTGCTAGAATTAAGTAGTTGAAACCCTAGACTCATGCAGTGACCCAGATAGATAGGCAGCTAGGCCAAGGAGCTTGAGCAATAATTTGTGCTAGTGAAGCTGCATGCAGTCTGGATAGTGCACTTAGTACTGACATTACAAATTAACAGAGGATGGGAGATATGGATATGGTATGCATCTGGAATAGGATTAGCTTCTTTTAGATTGTAGCCCTATCTGGGACCAAAAGGTCTTCCTTATCTGCCCATAGTACTTACATCTGATATCTGAAAAATTAGACATCACAGAAACTGACATAACTTAAGTCATGGCTGTGTTCACACAGCATGTTTATCCTGGTTAAGTAATGACTTGGCAGGGGCAGCATTTGTAAAACATTATAAGCTTTATTAGTTTTAACCTTGGGTAGGAGTTTTTGTGGCCCAGTGTTTTGTAATAATACAGCTAATTGGATTAACTTATGGATCATTATATTTGCAAATTCAGAAAATTAGTTAATTAGTACCCAGGTGAAGTGGGCTGTGTGAATGCTGCCAGTGATGAATATTAATGGGAATTCTTAAAAATATGTTACATTTTTCCATTCTCTCTTTTCCCTGCTGACCCTCATCCCAACAATCAATTACAGGTGATAACTCAGGTTGCAGGAGAATATAGACCAGCCAGCACTCATTGTCAATATATAACAATTGTGGGACTTCAAGCCATAGTGGCTTCAGTCTCCCACAAAAATACTTTCAAGCAAGAAAAATAGTTAATCATCTGCTATGGTCTCTTACATATGTATGCTCATGCTCATTAATTTGAGTTGAAGACATTTCTGCCCCAGTCCTTAAAGACAAACATAGTGATAGTAGCTCATGAGGAGAGGCTTGTTCCAAAGTCAGATGCCTCCTTAAGACCTAAAAAGAGCTATTTTTTGCAACCAGTTGCCTGAGTGCCATTTTTTCATTGTAAGGGAAAACAAGCTATAAACATATGACGCTATATTGTGCACATCTTTCCAGTAAGTGTTCTTAGGATAATCAGTGTTTTGAACCTCAAGATTAAAATTCGATGTTTGGAGAGAGAAAGAGAGCAGAGCAGAGCCAGAGGAAATTCATCTCATCATGAACATTGCCAGGAGCTGAGAAGCTTTTTCTTTGCCACATGATATTAGCATTGCTTCATACTTTTATATTTTGGGGTTGTTCCTCAAAAGAATTGGAAGTTGTAGATCTGTGTGGTTGCTCAATTCCCAGCTCTGCATTAGATGAAATAGAGTTTGACCCGTGAAATGTGAGTTTGCAACTATTCATAAAATCTACAAAAGATCCTGATCTTTAATTGATCCTAGCCCTTTTTCCACTTGGACCTTTAAATGTACTGGACTTGGTGCTGATGAGAATTATGGGAGTTAGACACATTTAGTGAGAATCAGGTTGGGGAAAATAATTAATAATTAATATTTGGCTGAGCACAAGCAGACACCTTTGGTTTATGCAACATACTAGAAACTCAGAAAAATCCCACTGGTAGAGCCACAAATGATCCTACCATTCTCCCGTGGTGGTATTGTATATGCAATTGTTCTAATTCTTTAGAATGGAACTTTAATTTGGAGACTCTAGAACCATAGTATCTGAACATACCTAGATCCTTGAAGGATCAGCCTACTTTTGTATGCAATGATCAACTAGAGAAATTTTCTGAGATTACTAGATTGAAATATGAAGGCTCCAGTCCTCCCTTTTTTTTTAATGCTTATTCAGATGGGTGCTCTATAGCCTTATGCCACTATCTTTTCTCCATTCATTTTTCAGCTCCAGAGTGCAGCCCTAAAACCCAACATTTCAAGGGAGCAGAGTTTTGTTAGACTCAGTGGGGCTTCCTCAAAAAAAAAGACCAGTGTGGATCTAGAGATTTCCATTTATATTCCCCAGCTGTCTAAAATGGTAACTCTTTTCTGCGCCTGAGTGATCTTGTGATTCCAAATATATACCTAGTTTAGAAGCACCCTTAAGTACTTCAAAAGAACGTGGAAATCTAACTTAGAGCCCCTGTGCTGGTGTTTAAAGAAATAATTGTTAGGGGGAGAAGAAAAATGTGAGGAATATTAGTGCATGTCTGTTCATGTTTATTCAGAAGCAGCAGCAATGATGCTGTCCTTTTAACACTTGCTGCTCATCCTAGATCAGCATTCCCCAATCCAGTGTTCCTCAGAGAACCACATGGCTAAGGATTTAAGGAGTTGTAATTGTCCAGGTGGGGATGCTTCTCAAAATTTCTCACCCAATTTTTCTCCTAGTAGGACCCTTTGGGATTCTGTACAGTTTTGTCAAATTTTAAACAGAATACTACAAAATCAACATTTGCTGCAGCCTTTCTTTCCGTTTTGCCTTTTCACCTTTTCTATTGCAAAATCTCTGCTATAATGCAGTATATTTCTCTTGAAGCTAATAAAACTTTTCAATCTCACAATTCAAATTTCAGGGAGGCTAGTTCAGAATTTAATACATTTAAGCATGGAGGAAGAGGAATTCTTGTGTTCCCTTATAAATTTCACTGGTCACTCTACGGCTATTGTACAGTGTTTGTATAGCTAAAGCAGCTTTTTGAAGCTGCACTGTGTTAACCCTTTTGATGTAACATCAGATCTAGATCTGTGTCTCAGCATAAGAATGGAGGGTCAGTCTTCACAGCATCCATTTCAAAGGGCTTCACAGATCAATTGTACTTTGTGCCCAAAAGCCCACTTATTGGTTAATCATTACACAAATCAGCACTAAGGAAATGCAGTCAATGGACAAGGGAAGTTAAAGATACCCATTAAAAAGTTTATGACCCATACTGAGTCCAGGACAGTCAAAGGATATTAAATTCAGCTGAAATTACAAAGACAACAAATTTGAAATTATCTGTGAGATCTCGCTATCATTGTGACATTAAACACTTCTTTATAATAATACAAAATATATGGCAGTAATTTATTTTTAAAAATAGCCACTGGTATTGCTTAATCAAAAACCTACATCAGAAGTTCAGCTTTTGATATGAAGATCTTGCCTTTCTTTAAAGTCTAAGGTTGAAAATGCCTTCTTTGATGGCCATAGTATCATGAACATTTTTCTTTATGTTAATTTAAAACATGCACACCTGTAATAAAAAATGTAGGCCAGATCTACATAGGCTTTTTATCTTGGCATTATGGCATCTATCTTACTCAAGATTCACATGACACATGTCAACTTTATTTCAGCATAGTAGTTTTCTCAGCCTGCCTTTTTAATGAGTCAGTGCTGTAATATAGCAATTTGTAGTGCCGGGTAGAATGTTTTTATATAGGAATATTTAAGGCAGTTTCCGATGTGGAAAAATGTTTGCTGTTTGCTAGAAACAGTGAGGAAGTAGTGAAGGAAGAAAAAGAAACAAGGGTCATGAAGACATTTAATATAAAATAAATATAAAATAGGTTGATGGAAAGAACAATCCACTGGGTTTAAGGACTTCAAGATATGTCTCTAATAGAGCATCATAACAAGAATTGATATTTGGCAGCTTCATAAGCTAACTGTATACCATAATTTGTATTTTATGAGGAGTTACTTCATTCGCTTTGGAAAATGATAGTTGTTCCTGCAAGTGGAGTTTTAGAAACCATGACAGAAAGCAGCAACTAGAACTTCTAATGAAATTCATATACCTCATTTAAAACTTCCAAAGTATCTGAATAGTCCTAGTATTGTGAAAATGCTTCACTGCACCATAATGCATACACCATTGCATTAATTGCCACATGTCTTTAGATTATTAGTTATAGCAAATATGAAAACCCTAGTGTCTCATCGCTACAAGGGGCTCTAGTGTAAATCTTCACGAGACACGTACAGTAGGATTTACCTTCATTATCAATTCAGTTTATGGCAACTAGTATATCAAATCAGGAATGGGCTAATTAAAGATTATCACCACCAAAATAAAGAGCTCTGGATTGGGAGAATGAGACAAGGGTGCTCAGCCCTAAGAATGTTTACACCACTTGTTAAAAGAAATGTGGCTAACCATTTGTGGGCAAGACAGATGGATGAATAGAAAGAAACCAATTTGAAATGAAAATAATAATTTGCATAACATTTGCAGACCCTTCCCAGTCCAGATTTAGGCTTCAGGAAATGGATCTACTTTATTGCTCTGTTCAAATAACTGTGGCTTACAACCAGACTGGAGAGTCTGGGTGGATCCACTGTAACTTCTACCTGAGACTCCAAAAAATATTTTAAATGATGTTGGGGGACCCTTTAATTACTCTGCCAATGTAAGGTAGTCTCTCTCTGATGTTGTTTAACATTAGTTAACATTCAAATTCATTTGTACCTATTGAAATACAACATCTGTTTCCCCAAAATTTTAAGAGAGTCAGATGTGGTCCTCATCCACTCATAGCACCCTTTTATCCCCTTTTCACTAAGAAATATGTTAGCAGTCTAATAACAATATTGGGAATCCACCTTTTGGCTATAAGCATGCTAAATTAGACAAGGGACTATAGCATTAACCAATCCATCCATGTGTGAAGAATTGGGCCAATTATAAGGGATCTTATCAAGCAGTAGGAATCCCAATCCTTTTTACAGGAGGCATCTTAGTAATATCAAATGTTGCCCATGTATTACAGAATATTTCTGCACATTAAAGAAAAGACTCAATTACTCTTCTGTGGCTTTGTACCCTTGGATAATTATATCAAAAAAAATTAACACACAGCATATTCTATAACATGGAATTTTGAAAATTTTGAAAATAAATGGAGATGTAGAAGGTTCTCAAATATGAAACTTAAGATGGCACTGTATGAGGATTGTAGTGCTTCATTGTTCATTTTTTGATCAAATTGTTTTACTCACATTATTAAAGCAAGCTAGCACCATGAGGAAAGTTAGGTATTAAACATCTTAAAACTTGCCACATTCAAGGGCATAATAATATCCCTGTTAATAATAATAATAATAATTTAATTTATAAACTGCTCTCTCTCCCCGAAGGGACTCGAGGCGGTGCACAGGGAATTA
>JAPKID020001036.1:0-15757 GCA_026931265.2 Tropidonophis doriae | reverse complement strand
AAAGGAAAGGAAAGGAAAGGAAAGGAAAGGAAAGGAAAGGAAAGGAAAGGAAAGGAAAGGAAAGGAAAGGAAAGATGTTTATACAACTTTAATTAGAAACTAGAATCCTAATTTGGAAAATAAAGCTGATCTATTTTTAAAGAAATACTTTTAAAGTCATTATTATAACTTCAGTTAATATGTTACCATTCTGAAGGCTAAATGGTGAATATTGATATGGTAATTGAATATTTTAATCCAGCAGCTTCCTGTAAATGAAAATGAAAGACAAGTATTACAACATTCCACTTCAATGTATGTTCTAGGGTGCTGCAAAGTTCTCAAAACATCTCCCATATTCCCTGAGTATCACAGGGTACAGATGCCCTAAACCCCTTTTAAAATTATAGAACATTCAAACAGCACTATTTTTACATTGATCCCTCTTGCAATGCTTCCACAACAGCTGTGAACTTAAATATTACCTCTTCTTTATGAAACAAGTGTTTTCTGTTATTATTAGTCAGAAAAGGGGAGTGTTATAAAAAGTAACTTGAGCAAAGTTAATGAATGGGGAACCATTTCCATGATCAATGCCAGTGATAAATTTAAATTGATTGGTTAATTAGAGATGTAAAAAGTAGCCCACAGGTGATATGCAATCAAGATGCATCTAAACTGATGCATAGTCTATTCTATTCTATTCTATTCTATGCTATGCTATGCTATGCTATGCCATGCCATGCCATGCCATGCCATGCCATGCCATGCCATGCCATTCCTATTCCTATTCCTATTCCTATTCCTATTTCTATTCTATTCTTGTTATTATTCCAGGATAAATATATTCAGGCAGCATATTTTAAGATAGATTTACAAGCTATCTGTATGCATTGTACAAAGGCCTGATCTACATTCAAATAATTTTAATTTAATTCAGTGATCTAGAAAAATTTGCTCATTCCTGATTTTGATACTTAGATATGAAAAAATAATATAGTACTATGTAATAGCTAATACTAACTATCTAGAAGTGGCCAATTGCTTTATTAGTTTTGTGCCTTTCTCACTATCTACTTTGAAATAACTTTTGTAATAGCAAAATGCCTGCCCATTTAGGATTATGAGTCAAGATTTAGGTACAACAAATGCTTAAAGTTTGAATTTTTATTGGTTGTCATAATGCTGCCAGCCCTCCTAGGTAAATCAAACAGAAAAACATGACTAATGAATTAATTCAGCTTTATTGTATGACTACATTAATAGAATCTTGAATTTTCGAAGTACAAACTTCCCACTGACACTTTTAATGACCTGAACAATAAGGCAGATCATTCCTAAACTTCTCCCTCTGATTGTTAATCCATTGGGGCTCCTGCTTTCTCTTATCTGAATGTAAAATTAGACAGCATCTTTTCCACCTATCATCCAATTTTGCAATCCTATATAAATGGTGACCAAAGTGTAGCTGTAACTGTAGTGAAAAAAATAATTTATTTTACTTAGCATAATTTTAAAAAAGTGTTCCTTCCTATATCACTCAGCCAAATCTTATTCTTCATTGGATACAAATCCATTATGTGATCAGTGGCCAGAAAAATTCTCTGTTGTTCTTACATTGCTTTTTGAAAAATAGAGACATACATACAATAAGAATGTTTTCTACACTGGCAGTAGCTCTCTACACTTTTGAACAAAGATTTGTTGAGTTCTATCTGAAGATTCTAAAGTTAGAACTTAAATTCATGCTTCACTATTAAGCTGCAGAGATGTTGGTGAAATTTGCTTATCTGATATTTCAAGTCATAAAAGAATCCTAAAGCTCATAATTTGTTAATATTAGGGAGTCCTAAAACTTGTATCTGAATGTTTTGATATGAGAATGAAATTGGTGAAGGGAATAAAATGCAGGACCTGAAACTAATATAGAAACTTAACATCTAACTCTAGCATATTTACATTTCTGAATGGCCACCTTGTTTTAATAGAGGAATCCATTGATCTCATCAGATGGAAGCTAAATGCACACAGACACACACTCTCTTAAAAGAATGTGCAAGACTAGCTTACCACAAAGGTAAGCAGAACATAGTATTTTATCATAGTTTCTAACTGCTTTGCAGTGATAGCTTGATTGGATTACAAACATATAGCAATGTGCTGTCTAGTGGAAAATCTTTTTAATAAACACTTGTGGATTCAAAGGTCAGATCATGCGCTGTGATTTGTACTAAACTAGATAAGCTCCTTTTAGAACTAATTTGTAGCTCAGTGTGTAAACTACAGAAACTAGTTTCTTTAGAGGAGTAATAAAATAAGGCAAACGGTAATCAAGGACATTCAGTATTAGAAAATGGGTTTGGAGTTTTGGCTCTGTATAATCATATACAAAATTATTTGCTTACCACCAGGATATTTCTTCCCAACCACAGGTTAAGCACAGAGCTAATGTATACATGATGGGGGTTTTGGGGGCCAATAGGATTCAGATCACTCCACAAAAATTTGTAAAATTCTTTAATATGAATACAGATCCCACCATCAGCCCCCCTTACAGGATGGCATGCTGATTAATTACCATATTTGAGGGCAGGGGTGAGAAAATAGAAGATCAATGTTCCTAAGGTACACCCAATTAGTCATAAGATTTTAATCCTGGCCTAGGTAAAGAGAACATTATTTTTAGGCACAGAAGGAGACATAGAAAGCAGGAATAGAAAAATCCATGGCCATTCCAATATTGCAGGATTACAATTCTCATCATCCCGGATGATTAGTCATTATGGCTAAGCTTAATGGGAGCTTGTGTTTATTAAGGGAGTGCACTTTTCTCATATTTAAAAAGAAATATGTAGCACTCCAATTTGCATTAAGTATTAAGCATATACAATTAAAGTTATATCAGAATATGTGCAACGCATTTGTGGTTGGGATTAAAAAAATAAACAGATTCCAATAACCAAAAACTGTTACAGCAGTCATTTTCTTCATAGCAGACAGGTCACTTTAAGCTTTGCAGAGACTAGAAACAGTGTTTATAGATTCAGGAAGATTTCAGTGAACTAGTTAAGATTACTTTCAATTTCCTTATGTGAACTACAAAGGGGCAAAAATACTGAATCAGTTATATTTAACAGCTGTGTTTTATCAGAGTGTATAGCATGTGCAGGTTATAGATGACCAGGAAATGAAGCAGAATTTTCTTCCATGCTTGACTGACTAGCAAACTGCTTATAATTCAAACAATCAAAAGGAAATTATAAAACTCATTCAGTTCAAAAATTGGCTGAGCATAAATCGATAGCTATAGAGAAGTGCTAGATCTTGATTCCTGACGAGAATTCAATTCTTAATAATGAAGGAAAGAGAAATTTCTTAAAGAGAATTAAAAAAAATCCATTTAGCCAACTAAGATGTGCATAACTGAACATAAGTAAAATAAAAATAATGTGCCAACTCTTTCTCCATTGAAGTTACCACCTGTAAACAGACCTACACATATCAATTCTAATATATCTAAACAGGCAGGCAAAATATAGAATTTGCACAAAGGACTTACACATTTGAGGGATATAAATTTATAGAGATTGGGAATAAAAAAAAACCCAGAGGGCAGCATTTCTCATCCTCAGTAGCTTTAACATGAGTGGATTTCAGCTGTCAGATTCCCCAATCAAGATGGGGGAATTCTGTCCACACATCTTAAAATTGGTAAGGCCGAGAAGCAAATCCAAAAGAAAATGATCTACTAAAGCTTCACATCTGGCTACTTTAAAAAAAAGTTTTCCACTCTGAGGTAGAATTTGAGACAGAATTTAGCCAACAAAGTTGTTAATTAGGAACTGTCCAAGGTCCTACAACTCAGTCTTTTGCCCTATTGCAGAATTCCATCTGTTGTGCTTTGTGATTTTCCTCTATGGTTAGCAAAGGACACTTAATCATTGACTGGAACTAATTAGCAAGGTAGGGTCCACACTGATGTGAACTAACTAAATTCTACTTGGATCTAATGGTATACAAATTCATTTGTTAATATGACTGGATCTGCTGCTTTTTCTAAATGAGGAATTTTTGAAGTGATCTTGTAACAAATAACATACAAAACCTGCAACTTCTCTAGTTAAAAGAAGATCAGCCATCTTGGCTATTTATCTCAGATACTTTTTAAAACTGATAGTTTCTAGGGTTTGTTTTATATCTGAAAGGGGAATTGTTGGTGGCTTTTTACCAACACATTTACATGTACTCAGCTCTAAGTACAAAGGAAAGGAGGGAAAGCATCAGGCAGGATTTGGGAGACATACTCCAGAATCCATCTCCTTATCTAAGGGCAGGAGTTAACCTGTAGTCAATTGTGGTTTCTGGGTTCAGATGATATTGTAACAAGATTATAATGACTTGCCCAGCAATTAATCCAGAGTACTTTTATATTAAATTGATTTATCTCCTAACTAGAAAAAGATGTTTGGGTTTGTGTGACACCATGCTAATCACGGTGTGTCATGGGAACACAACTTACTTGTTTTGATCTTTCTTGAGTATTATACCAAACTATTATTTTCACATTACTTCCTGCTTGGGAAGAGTTCTTATCTTTTTCTCTTTTTTCACCCATCATGATATTCATTGCCAGTTTTTTTTTGTCTGTGATACTGCACTATACCTGAAGACTGATTCAGCCAAACCTTGTTTATTTTTTTTAAAGGTGATATATGGCAGAGTTGAAAATAATCTAGATGCTTTTTTTATTATTACAGGTGCATTTTCTCCTCCATTTGAATGGCTATTAATATTTTAATATGATGATATCTGTTCATTAATGCACACACTATTTTGCCAGCCACATAAAATAGTAATTATGATGAGTTTCTTCAGATCCACAAAATGTTAGAATTTAATGAGAATATTCTTCATAAAAATTTGCACATAGATTGCTCCTGTCCTTATACTCTCATTTTTCATGTTAATTTTTCACAAGCCAAAGTACAGTAGATTGAACAATGTTCTTTTTTTTACTTGGTATAAATGTTCTCTGTCCAGGGAAAACCATATGATGCTATGTATTTCTCGAATTTATCTGCATTGAATTCTTGGAATTATTATCATACTACTGTTTCTGACATATACTTCCATCTTTTGTTCAATAATTCAAGTGTCTTTAAGGATTCAGACCTAGAAATGGCTCTGTTTTCTTTCCTATTTTAGCTTTGTATTTTTTTTCTGAAATCAGATCCTGAATGAAATTGATTCATTTTTAATATTTTGGGAATGAAAGAAGTTATTATTCCAACCAGAGGTGGGTTGCCCCCAGTTCAGCCTGATTCGGCCGAACCAGTAATGGTATTTTGGCCTGGGTTGCAGAACCAGCAGTGACCCAGGCTGACCACACTCCCAAACCAGTTCCCCAGTCGCTGCTGCTGTTGCTGGCATGTTGTTTAGTAGTGCGCACACATGCACAGTTCACTATAAATTGTTCTGTGCATGCACAGAAAACAATTTACATTGAACTGTGCATGCACGCTTAGCGAACAAGTAGTAAAACCAGGAGAAACCCACCTCTGATTCCAACCCATCTAGAAGGCTCTGGACTGTGAAAAGCTTGTCTACTCAGTTACAAAAGAAGTAGTTCTCTTGGATCTGTCTTAAGGTTCTATAGTAGAAAATTAGGGGGGAGAGGGGAATAAACTGTCAAACAAGTAGATTTCTCTTTTTAAATATGTCATGATGTGATAGCTCATGATTATTACTTCTTTAGCATCAGTATTCTTTATGTCTCTATACTTGGGTGAGTATTGTAATTTGTAACTACATATCCACTCCATGGCAGTGTAGTGCAATAGCAGGTACATATCCATTCCATGGATCCACAGCATATATTACAAAATGGCGCCAAATAATATATTAAATGAACAGAATAATTCTGTCATGTTATTCTAACTAATAAAAATCATCTACCCTCCCACTCGCATTTAGCATGCAGTCACACGTATTTGCAGCAGAAAGAGCACATCCATACGCCTTTTCTCTTTCTCCTTTCTCTTATCAAAGTGAACAATGCTGAAAGTGAGTCATTGTCATCATGCCATGCATCTCTCCAGCTTATGTGAAGCAGAGATAGAAATCTCTATCATCTAACATTTATGTTAGATCTGACAGGAATATTAGAGAAAGAATGCAGAGCAATACTGGGATATAATCATATTTGATGCACAATTCAATTGCCTTCAGCTCCATAGTTTTCCTTGACAAATGATACAAATACACAAACAGGAGATGGGTGCGCAAGGCTACATATTGATAAAATAAGTTTCTTTTTTTACATCTGTACAAACTATTAACCTGGAGGTGGTGGGCATACACAACATTCAGATCCCCTCCCCTTTTGCTCCTTAAGAACCAGCGATGCGTGTGCCGTTAGGGACTAATGAAAATAAGCTGCTGCACCATATGTCCTTAAAAACACTTTGACTTTATTCCTCTCTAATTATTAAGCTTCTTTGGTGGCAGCAAGCCAGTGAAAAGGGATTAGAGAGGTTACTTTTTGCCTCTGCACCCATGAAAATCTCTTGGTGACTGCAGCACTGCTTGGAGTGTCCTGAAAGATTTAATGTAATCCCTGCTCTATGGCTGCTACTGCCATTACTGCCTTCATTCTATTTAGATTCATGCAAATGCCAGTCTGATATCTAGCTGTTTTGTACCAAGAAATATGTTCTAATAGAGTCATCAGCCTGGTCTTCTATTCTTTAGATGTGTTGGATGCCAGCACTATTATCCCAGGAAACTTTAAATGAAAAATGGTTGCTACAGGCTGTTTACATTCACAATCTTTTTACATACTGTCATTCTGGCCAAGAGTAGCGATAGGATAGTGAAGATAAATACAAATCACATGTCTTCTATAGGTAAATTGTTAATAGAACATCCTAAATCTCATCTTATTAAAATGTTTAAGACATATGTTTCCATTCATGGAAATATAGATATCAGGCTTTGAATCAATATAAGTCCTAACTATGTTAGCTCAGGGGCTGCATACTAAGTGGAAAATACAGAGTGAAAATTAAAATTGGTTTTGCACTAGAGAGTTGCAGTTTCTTCTAGGCTGAGGGCTATGTTTAACTTTTGAGTGGCAGGCAACAACTGTAGTATAATGGGCAGGACAAAAACTGAATTCCATTTCAACTATGTGTTATTATAATTATAGTTAACGTTTGTCACATTTAATGGCAATTTAATAACTTTTAGAAGACTCCCAAAACTACATTGAATTCCAAGTGGCCCTGAAGCCTTAGGCTGTTTATGTTAGACCAAGATCACTGAACTGGGATTCTGTTGAGCCAAACTATGAAAATCATACATTTATGGATTAGCTAAAAGAAAACTGACCCTACAATGGCTTCATTTTTCTGAAGGGCAGAAATCCAAAGATTGAGATAATTCTTCAACTTTAATATTTATATAAATCTTAATTTGCAAAGATAGATATAAAGATATATTTATTGATACAATAAATTAAAAAACCAGATTATTATTTTTGTATATTCAGAAAATCTGAAAAATATTAATAAGACTAGAAAACTAAAGAGGCCCTTGGTTTAAACTATTGAAATATTTTGATTGCTCTTACATCTATAGGTATTAAAATATATGATGAAACGGATCTACATACTAAACTGCTAAAATAAGTGTCAATATATCAGTATCAATGTTATCCATTAATTCAATCTCACTGATTTCATTATTATTTTATTTATTTAAGTATTTCTTTATTTATCTGTTTATTAACTTTATCTGTTGCCCATCTCTCCAGTAAGGCAACTCTGAGTGGCTTACAGATCCTAAAAAGGTAGAGAAACAATGAACATTTTAAAACTATGCAAAATGAAAAAAATAAACTATGCATGGGATCTAAATGCAAATAACCCTGAATCTAAGTGACACGATTTTATTCTTACTCTCAATTTTTAAGGGAAGATAAAAATGGATGATAATCTTGCATATGGAATTTCATAATAGCTGCCAGAAATTTATCTTTAAAAAGAATAATCAATTACTTACAATGAAACAATAAAACAGAAAGTGTGGCATGAAACATTTGTGAATGCCCATATTTTAACCAATTGTAAGAGAGAGGAGTTTATTCAGACATACTTCTGGAAAATCATAAAAGCAAATATAGACTTTTACATGTCAGTCTTTTCTTACACTTAACCTCATATTATTGGCTGAGGGTTAATCATATTATCGGTAACTTGTTTACTCATAGATAGAGCCAAAACAAAGAAGGGCCTTGGATTAGACTCGGCTAGGTTTTTGTTGTTTAATTTTTATCTCTCCAAATATTTTCAGTAAATCAGTCTAGATTTGAAGTATGAGATATTTAGGGTGCTTATGTTTGTATGACAAAACATTGACTCCTGTATTGGGTTGGGTATTTTAAATACTGTAGCTATTCACCCTAATCTGTGCAATATTTGACTGTTGTGCAATCAGGCTGTGTCAACTTCTGCTGTATTATCATTTCTCAGTATGGAAAATGTACTTAACTTTGCTCCTTTCTTATCACTTTCTACCTAATTGCTCCTTTATTAAGAGAGAAGATCAATTGGATAAAAAATGTGGCATGAGTATTGCTCCCAAATGCATCTCCCTTAAGGGCAGGGCAGATATCAGAATAAAAATGCAACATGTTAATAGCATGGGCAAAATAAAGAATGTAGTATTGTCTTTTCCTAAAATCAATTAAAGAGCAAGACAGATCAGTCTCTCTGTGCCTTACTAAGTACACAGTCATTTGCATAGGCTTAATCCTGTGTGGTGAATGTGGACAAATCTGTGGCAGCATGAAAATAGGTTTCTGTGAAAGCTACAGAAGGAAATTGAGGAATTATATCAGCACTACACCAACAAAAGATATTACTTTGATGGATATTATTCACAATTTTGTTCTCTTTTGTAGGAGTTTGAGGGATTCAAAAATTTGGGGGGAATTATGTGACTCTGGATCTGTTGGCAGTGTTGCTTATTTTATAGTGTGTCAATTTGCAGCTTGGGAAGACTTAACAGAAAGTCCCATGCATGTTCAACAGGGCATTCCTAACAGATCTCTTTGTCAATGAGCTCAAGTTTACATCCTCTCTGAGCTGGCCTGGCTCCACTACATATCAGAGAGATTGCAGCACTATAATTGACCTTGTTCTCCTCCCAAAATGGAACAGAGTGAGGTCAACAGCAGACATCTTTGAAAATAATACTCCAGTGCTAAGGAAACAGTGCCTGAATCCCTTCCAGGCTTTTGAGAAGTTAGCTGTGATACTGTGAGTTAGACTATAGGCAGATGTCTACAACTGTACCCATATCCCATCCTGGCCATTGACTATTTAACTGTATTGAATTTTAGGAGAGTTAATACTCATTGTATTCATCTTGAAAAGATAGTTTCCCTAAGTAGACTCACAAACAGGAATTGAGAAGAATGAGAAAATGCAGGGGAGGCAGAAGGTGAGGAAATGCAAGTGAAGTTATCTGCCTAAACCATTGCCAACTAATTTGAAAAAAAATATTTTTTATTACCTTTCTATTATTTAATGTAAGTCCTCGTGTATTCCTGATAGTCCACATTTTACAATCCTGCTCTCTTTTCTACCTATTCCATTTATTAATCATTAACACCCCTTATTCATGCTTGCACAGTACAATAGTATAAGAACATAATAATAATTTGCACACAATTTGTATGTGCACGCATTCATATATATTAATGTCCTGATTGATTAAAATGCTTATATTCTTTTTAAATATTTGGGTTGGAATATATTTTTAAAATGCTATTCAAATCTAATACTAAATAAAAAATAGAATCTATCCACAATCAAAATTATTAAGCCAGTATTGTTTATTTTTCCACATTGCTGTACAAAGAAACAAAAGCCAATGCACTGGGTTAAGACTATATAGTTAGAAAACTGCCCACTATAGATAGCAACTATCTTCTCTTTAGCCTTGTAGAAATGCTTGACAGAATGGGTTGATCTAGAATGATTTTGCAGATCCAAATCAGAGTGAATAGCATTTTACAGATCATGCAGCTACAACTCCAGTGCTGAGTGGCAAGTGCATAAGGATTGAAAATGACACAAGTCTCAGTCATTCCACAATTCTCAGGCAAATTATACTTTCAGATTTCTTAAAAGTCATTTCTGATTATGAAAATATGCCTATAAGATGGAACTGAAATACCAAATGACAAGATTGTTCTCGCCAGCTTTTTGTAACCGAAATCCTCATTTGTTAGGAATAATTCCCATTACTCTTCAGTCATTTTGTTGGTTGTGTTTGTAATCACACGTATATTGGTCTTGAGGATATAAGGGTGATCATTAATACAATGTCCATATTATGAAGTTCTTAAGGTGGGAGGGAGAATACAATCATATCATTGCATTATGGTTCACACCTATTTTATATATATATTGACACAATATTCCACATTTGTAGGGCACGTAGGAATAGAAACAATATGTTTACATTGCTGTCTCCATTGAGGGAAAGGAAAGAGAATAATTGACCTCCATCTCAAATTAATGGTGCCATTTCTGGAAATGCTCCCTCCATAAGTGTTGCAGCATTCTGTTCCAACCCAAATGCGACATTATTCACAAACAGAAAAATAGTTGCCATTATTTCCCATGATTCAAAATGCAAGACTATGTGGACGATTTAGCTGTGCAGATCATCATACTAAAATTAAAACACCCTGGGTGTTCGGATGAATAACACTGACAGTTTTGCCAATTTTTAAAATTGTTCAAGGCAGTTTTTAAAATAAATCAGTTTCTAGAGGTGATATATTTCAGCCATTTAAAAAAACATTCAGCGCTTATTCTACTTTTAACTGTAGGCCAGGGAGCAGCTGGTATTCTGTGCCAGTACATGTAATACATGCAGCTGCTTGGGTGTCTTTTTTTTAACCTCTGCCTGATCACTAGTAAATTCTTTTTTTGCTATTCATGGCCAGAAGTGCCATGTGCCTCTTCCAAGCCCTTCTGAAAGAACAAGTGGAAAGGATCTCCGCTTCATACCAGTGGCTGCTTTGGGAAGACTGGCGGGAATAACCTTTGCTATTTATAGATTATCCCATTTTAGAAAGGTCAAGCTTTAGAGTATATTTGTTTGAACCTTACTGTGGGAGGGGGAGAGAAATCACTGCTCACTTGATCTTAATAGTTATTCTCTAGTTGATAAAAATGACATAAACTAAAGGCCAGGAAAACAAGGAACCACTGTAAAAGGATTCAGCGGCTGTTGTCTTATTTTGTGTCATAGATTTCAATGAATTTCTCTCACACGCATACAGCTTTTATAAGTGCTTGCTCTACCAGGTTAAGGCACTTAATTCACACATTGTGAGCTTTTGATAATGCTGCAGAGAGAACTGAATAACTTTGCTTATCACACATGGCTTATTGAAGACAAGAGGTCATTATCAGTACACCAGCAAGCCAAAATCTCAAAATGGCCTGATGTATGCATGTTTTCTTATCTCTGGCAGAAAGGGTGGGTAAGAGTGAGAGAGTGAGTGAGAGAGTGAGCACTTCTCAGAATGACTCACACAAAGTCTACAAAGACGCATTGGCTTAAGTCCAGTTTATACACATACAAAAGTACACTTTAAAATAAAACTGGATAGGATAGTCATTCTCAATCAAGCTGTCAGTTCTTACATGGTATCTTCTATATATATGGCCCAGGTACCTTGACTAAGAACAAAAGAACTATTGTACAAGTTAAATGGGATGTTATAAAAGTCTCTCTAGTGAGAAGATAGGAAGGGCAACTTTTATCCTTTTTTAGTTTGGTTTCATTGACTATACACAAGGAATAAAATGAATTTACTCTTGTCCATAAAAGAAGTTAGCCTGTTCCTAGATAGGTCTTCCTTGAACACTGTTGTTGTACTTGGGTGGTGAATGTTTCGTGTAGCTCTGTGAGATGTAAGCATCTCATATTTCATATCATGCTCCTTATAATGCTGAGGACAATTGCCTGAGATTATATCAATTATCTGTTGTTTATTGTAAAGGTAAGGGAAGGAATTCTCCAAAATAAAATGAAATATTTCCTGAGACTGAGTGTCGTTGTGAAACACTACACTATTATAAAAAGGCTGGTGTATAATAAATGTAATGCAGATTCTTAATTGGATTATTAATTTGTGAAATAAGAATGTGAAATTTATATAAAATACCAGCTAAAGGAATGGAATGCACTTGTTCTGAAGTGGCAATTAAAGAAAGTATACGTACTTTTTCTGAAAGACATAGATTTTCAAGAATAGTCATTATTTAGACTTCAAAGAATGTGGTAACCCCATTTCTAAAGTATTACCAAACACTTTTTCAGATCAAAATACTTTGAGTTTGGGTTCTAAAAGAAAATCTAACTCCTTTAGATGGAAACCAAATAAAATATTGCTACCAAAAGAAGCAACAGTGGAGAATTATAAAAAGAAATTATTTTTTCAATTAATTTAAGTAAAACTACTGATGGTTTGGGGTGCAAGTAATCTTTTTATTAGAGATTATTTTATACAAAAAATAATAAGCTTAAAAAGAAGAGTCAAGAGAAAACACAAGCTATTCCAGATGAAATAAAGTGAACGAAGAAGAATGAAAGAAACGTCTAGAGTATTTCTCAAAAAATTAAGTTTTTACAAAGACAATTATCTATTTTAACACTAAGAGAAATGGAAATAAAAATGAATTATGTAAAGCCAGTTTGCAATAAACCAGGAAAGTGGCTAGCATATATATTACGAGAAGAAAAATAAAAGATAATGAAATTGAAATTACAAGAGAGAGAGTGTGTTTTAATGAACAAGGGCCATAAAATGCATTTCAGTATTTCATCAGTATTATTCCATTTTGTATAAAGGGAGTGACATCCCTCTAGAGAAAATAGATGAATATTGTAAAGAATCAAAATTTACCAAAAATCACAGACTGATTATGGACCTGCAATAGTAATAGAAGTTTTTCAAGCTATAAAAAAGAAAACAGAGCTTATTTTAATAATAACAATAATTTTATATTTTCATCAGTGCTACAGTAATTTCATTTTTATAAAAGAAAATTCAGTGAGTCAGAATGTTCTCCAATGATGACAATTTATCAGTAGCTTTTTTTTGTTGTTGTTCCTATGGTAGCAGTAGGCTTTTAATGTACCATAGAAAAGAAAAGCTTCAAACCTCATTTATGTATCTTTGGAAACTAAGATACAATAAAGATGTCTCTGCTGTTACACTTAATTTCTGCAATTTCTCAGTGGCGGATTTTTTTTTTAAATGTCATTATTGGTTTATTATTATTTAATGATAAATACCAATATTTATTCAGGGGTTATGGATGGTCAGCACAGTGTTATGATGACTCTCTTCCTTAGTCAAGGACTAGCTACTGTATGTGTTGATAGAGAAGGAGAAGTCTAGTCTGCAGTCCTTAATATGTGGGATACTGCAGGGTTCTGGGATCTTACCTCTCCTTTTAACATTATGCAAAGCCACTGGGTGATATCAGGGCTTCAAAAATTTTAGCAAGGAGTTCCCTGCCCGGTTCCTGGGTGGGTGTGGCCAAGGGGGTGTGGAGGGGTGTTTTTGCTCTCCCTGTACTCCAGAGGCTCTCCTTGAGCCTCCAGGAGAGTGAAAATGGCCTCCTCAGGCTCTGGGGTCCCTCTAGAGCTTCTGGTAGGTCCATTTTTCACCCTCCCCTGCCCTTACCTGAATCCACAAGGCCGCATGAGGACTTCTAGGAGGGGTGGGGTAGGCAGAGCCAGGCAGAAGTGGGATTTGGGGGTTCTCAGAACTACATAGAATTTTAGCTAGAGGTTGTCCTTGAACCCCTGCGAACCCCCAGCAGCTCACCCCTGGGTGAGTTCATCTGTCAGTGCGGAATGAGAAATCATCAATATGCAGATTTGCACTGTTATATCTCTCCACCTCAGACTATTTGAGTGATGCCATAGTAGTTCTCTCTCAGCATCTGGAATCTGTGGAGATCTGAACAACAGGCTTTCGTTCAAACCTTGTAATACCAACGAGGTTTGAGTTTTAAGACTTCATGGTTCTGGGATGTTTCCATCTCTTCTTCTGAATGGGAGTTGCACTGTCCCCCAAAGATCCCGTGCACAAGAGCAGATTGCTTGAAGAGCAGATGGTAACTATTGCCAGAGGGGTTTGTGCAGTTTTATGTTATCTACAGCAGGGGTCTCCTACCTTTGCAACTTTAAGTCTAAAGGACTTCAGCTCCCAGACTTCTGGGAGCTGAAGTTCTTCAGACTTAAAGTTGCAAAGGTTGGAGACCCTTGATCTACTGTAACAATTTCTGGACTGGGAGGCCCTGTTCACAGCCACTCATGCTTTAGTCACCTCTCAACTCAAATACTAAAACATGCTTTATATGGGGCTTCCTTGTAAAATTATTCCAAGCAGGAAAAACTATCAATTTACTTTAGAAGCTTTAAAAGTTTTTAATTAAAATTATAAAGTATTCTGGAAAAGTACCAAATAATGTGACAACTTTAAACTTAAATTGGATTTAGGAAATGGAAAGATCTGAGATTTTTATGCATATCATCAGCCTGATGATCTACAGGTGTTTTAAAATTAAAAAAAGGTCACCAGAAGTTATCCTCTTTGAAATGCATAATTTCAGTGCAGATATAGTTAACTACATTTAATGGAATGGGAGAAAAATTCCAATATCAGTATTCCCAGTACAACCTCACAAATAGCAGTAGTTTCCAGTCATCTTTCATTGAATTTGATATGGTTTGCCAGGCACGATGTATTTTTTCTCATAAGTAAATATTTACAGTATGCATGTGCTACTACCAACTGCATTCATTGAGGACCAGTACACTGCACGAGTCAAAAAGAGGGCAGTGAAAATATTTATAAATATTTACAAACTCCTCGCATCCTGGACATAAATTGTTTCAACCCAATCCTCAAAGCCACGCAATAGAGCACTGCACACCAAGTCAACTAGACACAAGAACATCATCATTCTGCTAAACAAATAATTCCCTCACCACTGCCAAACTATTCACTAAGGCTGCATTACTATTACTATTAGTCTTCTCATTATTCACATCACCCATCTCCTCCCACTTATGACTGCAGGACTGTAACTTTGCTGCTTGTATCCTTACAATTTATATTGATATTGATGGTTTCCTGATTGCTTATTTGTACCCTATGACTATCATTAAGTGTTGTACCTTATTATTCTTGATGAATGTATCTTGTCTTTTTATATACACTGAGAGCATATGCATCAAAGACAAATTCCTTGTGACCTATAAAGAATTCTATTCTATTCTATTCTATTCTACTCTATTCTATTCTATGTAGTCTTCTGTAATACCTGCAGCAGCAAAGAAGTACGTGTACATCTGTCCCTTTCTTCATCCACCATGTTTAGGAAGAGACAAATCAGTTACTTCCTATCCTGGTAATGGCACAGGGGAAGCTGGGAGTATCTTGATATTCCCATTCCCTTTCTTTATATAGAAATATCATATATTTTTCAAGCATCTGAAGAAGGCATATATCTTTGGGTCACAATTTACACCCAGGCCATAATTAACTAAGTTACATGGAGATCTTGTAGTATTATTGGAGAAGTTAATTGAAATGTTCTTCGATAGCCAAGCGTAGCTGAATGACAGGCAGCATTTCCTTTTCACACTCATCTATATACATGCATACATCAAACAA
>JAPKID020001035.1:0-15759 GCA_026931265.2 Tropidonophis doriae | reverse complement strand
TGCTGCCCCTTGCCTCTCCGCTTCTTTTGCACTGCCGGTCGGGGAGCTTAGCACCAGGCGGCAGTCAGAAATGGAGCGGAGAGGCGCGGGGTGCGTATACTCGGCATATAAGATGACCCCCGATTTTCGGTTGACTTTTCGGGGTTTTCAAAAGTCGTCTTATACGCCGGAAAATACGGTAGGTATCTCTGGAATACAAAATTGCTTTATATGCAGTTTTAAAAATGTTTTTTGTCCACTTTTATAATAAAAATAGGATAGAACAATGGAAATATTACTTCCCTTGTAAACTGAAGGTTACTGGTTTAAAAAATAGCAGATTTAAAAAAATTATTTGATTTGGCCGAGGTACATATTTTTCCTTGTTCATGTCCATATCTCTGTCTCTTTGTCTCTCTCTGTCTCTGTGTCTCCCTCCCCCCCCTGCCTATTTTAGAATTCAATGCACCATTTCATCATTTTGTTTAATTTACTAGACATTCAACAAAGAAAATTTTCACCTCAATTGTCTTAAAAATGATGAAATATTGTTACAGTCAATTTATTGTTAAAACTAAATAAAGCGAGTCAGCAGTAATGTAGACAACTAGTCATTTCATAACAAGAATGCACAAAGGTCTTGTGGAACACAAGCCAATGTTTTTAGGGATCTTGATGTTCATGATGATGAGTGCTAAAGGCAGTTTTAAAAGCTTGCATAATATTCTACATATGAATCCTATGGAAATAATATTATGAAGAAATATTGTCTGAAATCAACACAGTTTTGAGTGATGGCTATTACAGTAAATACTTGAATGGCATAATGTTTGTGGAAAATTGGAGTAGTTTTGTCCTGCAGTGACTTATCTGATCACACTAAAAATTGCTGCAGCACTTAAACCATTGTACACACAATCTATAGGTATTAAAGTCTACATCATAAACATCTATTTCTTAAAACATTTTTCTATATTTTTTTTAACTGCAGATAAAAAATGGCAAAGTGCAGTATGTTTCTGATGCTGGAGTAGGTGGAAAGGTGGAAAGAAGTATTCCTGAAGCTTATGTTTCCGATGGTCACTGGCATCTTTTGCTAATTGAAAAGAATGGGACTTCCACACTGATCACTGTTGACAAGATGCATAGTCGAGACATTCTACATGTCACACAAGATTTTGGAGGACTAAATGTCTTAACAATTTCTCTTGGTGGGATCCCAGTTAACCAGATTTCTAGAAGCAGTGAACCAGGTAAGAAGAAAAATAATAACATGAATAGTCAATTATAGAGAAGGGATATATAGTAATAATACAAATGCAGAAGCAATTAATACAAGATTATCCTAATTTAAAATAGCAGAGGGACTGAATACACATCCAAAGTTCTGGAGTTCATGTATGTATTATATAAGATGCCTAGTCAATTTCTGGATTCCTTGAAATTGAAGTCCTGAAATGCACTGGTCCTGAATTGCACCATAATAGTTTTTTAAAATATTTTTTAAACTTAGCCTGTATCCAAAAAAGGGACAGAATTTATTCATTACTTTTTTTAATTGTATGATGTTTTGGAATATTTAGTAATAATACTTACGATATTAGTATAGTTGTTTAATCTTCTATACTGTGCTAAAACAGCTTATTTGTTATTATATATTTTTCCTGGTTTATTTTTAAATATATTGAATTAATTCATATTCAGATACTAAGCACTAACAAAACAGTGTAGATGATATTTTAAATTTATTTATATTAAAATTGTCTATCTTAGCCATATAAGGAATTTTCTGTAATTTTATTCTTCTTTTTCACTGGGTACGATATAAATAATTAAATCAACAATAACCTCAATTCTTATAAGGTAGGATGTAAATAAAACCAACTTTCCCTCCAACACTGAAGATTTTTAAGATTAGACAAACATTTGTCTGAAATGGTATAGATCAGGGGTGTCAAACTGGTGGCCTGCGGGCCAGATGCGTCACATGCAGACCACACCCATCCCAGGTCCATGAATGGGAAAAATGTCATGAAACATTGCATGACACAACATGATGCAGCAAGTTTGACACCCGTGGTACAGAGATTCCTGCTTGAGTAGGGGGTTTGACTAGAAATCCTTCAAGGTCCCTTCCAACTCTATTATTCTATTAACATATATTGATTAGTCAAATTGTACTCCTACTTTAACATGCAATAAGCCTGTGGGATATTTTTTTTTCCAGTGTAATGGAAAAATGATAAAAAGCTACAAGAATCTGCCTTGTAGAAATACATATTTTTATACCATACTGTCTTAATATTGAATTGAACTTCATATGCCATTCCAAAAATTTAAAGTTATAACTGCATGAACTTGTACATTCATAAATATCAACAGAATAAATTAAGCAAAAATTAGTATACAACAATTCAAGATATATGCAAAAGTAATGGAGAAAAACACATCTGAAGAAAAATGTTCTGGGCAATTTTCTCATTGCACAGTAAAAATTACTTAGTATCCATCTCTTTAGATCACATTGCAAATCCTTAAAGCTCTTTGAAGTACTTCTGAAACCTAGACATATTAATCCTCATTTCAATCACAATTCAAGAGGAATCATTGCCTTCTTTTTTTTTTATTTGAATTGAAAATTTTCAGTTGAATGCCTTCAGTAAAATAAATAATATTTCTTGTTAGTGTTATGCAGACTTAATGGTACATGGATGAGTTGATTCAGTCCATGACATGTATAGTTCATCTATGTGCAGAAATATTTAAAGAGCAAGCAATACAATATTGTTTGCTCTTCATACCATGTATGCAAATATCTGCAGATACCAGCTCAAACATTATATAGTTTGTAAGCATATTGAATGCTCATTTGTTTGTAGCTATCATTGTGGACTTTTCTAGTTGGGACCAGAGTAGAACACCTTTCTGCCAAAGTATGTTCCCAGTTCAGCTCAGCTACCTTTTCTTAACCTGTATTAGTGTTTGAGATAAAGACTATTCCATTTGGGCTGGCTAGTAGTGATCTAATTAATCATATTTAGCAGAAATGCCAATCACCAAAGGCAACAGCAAAGATGTAGTTTTATTATTTAATATAATATGTACCCCTTGTCCCCAAGCTCCAGGTCATGGCCTGTTTGCAGCCTTGAATCATTTTAAAAAAGGGCTATGGAAATGGTAGGTAACAGTGTGTGCACACGCATCCTCACGCAAATAGTAAGGGACTGTGTGTGCACATGCGCCATTTACGCGAGCTGCTTATGCAGATGGAGCTGTGTACACGTATTCTTGTCAAAAACTTGCATGAAACCACCACCACCTGCCGGTCTGCAAAGCCGAAATGGTTGGGGAGCTCTGATCTAATATATACTCTTTTAATACAATTCCAGTACAAACCATTAGAGATATTCATGACTGATCAGAATGAGGCAGGTCAAAACCAGGAGATTTAGTAAAAGGATCACTAATGGCAAGCCACAAGAAGGTAACTTGAACCATTCCTTTTGCCAGGCATTGTCAGAATCATATTGGATAGATGTTAAATGAGTAGTTGTTTTCCATAATGGCCTATGGAAGTTCAATCTTGTGCTGGACTGTACAGTATCCTGGTGAATAGGGAGGGACTTACTGTTCAGCATCCTTTGTCATAGCTGGATGAGAGCTTGTTGTCTTTTTAATGTGGGGCAGCATGAGATTGCTAAGTACTGGTAACCAGCGCACAGGAGTAAGATGCAATGTACCAGGTACAATATGCATTGTCTAGCAGAATTGACAATGTGAGTGTTGGCTTCTGCTAAAACATATATTATCCCACTATTCAGCTGTTGAATAAACCAAAGAGAAGGGTGTTTGTTTGTAGGGTGTTAGCCTCAGCATTTCAAGATGTTTCAACTATGATCTGTGGTGCCTTCTTACTAAAACAAACAGAACTATCTGTCTTGACTGAAGCCACTAGGAATGTGTTCTAGGAAACTTGTGTGCTGTCATTCCTACCAATACTGACAGGCAAACCAGTAGTTTGCCCCATTCCCGATCTCCATTCTCCACTAGCACAGATGATGTTACCTAGTTTGATAGTGAAATTATTGCAAGAAAACAGCCAAGTTCAGAGAACACCAAGAACCCCATAGTTCAATCCTGAGCTAAAAATATTGTCTTCTATCAATTTAAAAAACAAATGTCACAAAATATGCTATAGACTAGCACTGGGAAGAGAAGCAAAAAAGGACTTGGAAAAGAAATTCAGATGCCATGATTATAACTGCAAAGATCAATTCATGCAGGCTAGGATTTCCCTGAGACACTAGAGTTCTCACTGCAAGAATAAAGACTAGGCTCACATTATCATGCTTTAGACAAACTTAGCTTTGTAGAAATGGTTATAATATTAGGAAAAGGGAAAGAAAAAAAAGGACAGTTAGCAATAAGATGGGTGAATTCAGTTACAGCAATGATGGGTGCATTGCTGGAAGACATGAAGGCGCAGGCTTGGAACACATCATCCTGAGAAAATCTAATTTTGTGGTCACAAATGATGACCACAAAAATTACTTGAAGGCCCATAATTATCATTACAGGAAAGGGTAAGTACAGAAAGTCAATTTAGAATAACAAATCTAAAAAAATTGTGTAACTTTACTGTAATCTTCATCAGTTCACACTTTCACTCCAAATACTGTTGTTTTTCCCATGGTCCTTGGCCTTACATAATTTACAACTTGTGGAATGGAGAGAAAACCATTCCTCTATCATTATATAGTAGAACTAGGGTGAATTGACTACAACTATCTTAGATGAACTACAACAGATCCCGAGGCATGAAATATATCTTTGTCTACACAACACAGCTAATTATGTTTAGATGATGCTGAAATCCTGTAGAATTATGATTCTAGATGCTTAAGTTCTCACCCACATAGACATGCAACAACCACACCAGGAAGACACAATTACTCATATTACTTTTCTTGGTTTAATATGCCCACATTTAAGAAAAATAAATTTTGTTTCAAATTTCCTACTTTTTTCTAGTCAGAATTGATTAAAATAAGCAAAACTGTAAGGTTATTCATTCACTGCTTGCACAGAAATGAAAGCTGATGGAAGTAAGATGCTAGAGGATTTAGCAATAGCAATAGAACTTAGATTTATGTACCGCTTCACAGTGATTTACAGCCCTTAAGCAGTTTATAGAGTCAGCATATTGCCCCCAACAATCTGGATTCTCATTTTACCAACCTCAGAAACGTGAAAGGCTGAGTCAACCTTGAGCTGGTGAGGATTGAATCCCTGGCAATACTGCATTCTAACCACTGCGCCATCATGGCTCCTGGTTCATTTAAATGGAAAAAGGGATATCAACAGCCGAACTGCAGAATAATGAATTATGGGCTCCTTTCCTCTCTTGTTTGTATACTGCTCAGCAGGATTCTGACCAGCCTTTTTCAAATTCTAAATATGGACTTTATTACAAATTTACTGGGTTTTTTAGGGGGAAGAAAATAGTTTTTCTTTTCTGTTCTCAGAAACAGTTTTCCTCACATTCCACTTTTTCCATCAGAAAGGTCACCTACAAAATAATGTTTACTTTTCAGTCCTAAAAAGAGGTTAATTACTCAGTGACATTGTATTCACATACAATGTATGTAAGTTGTTACTGTTGTTCCTTCAAGTCAGTCTTGACTCCTGGTGAATGCCTTGACAAGTCCCTGCAGTTTTCCTGGCAACACTTTTGCAAACAGTTTGCCATGACCATTTTCCTAAAGTTGGCTGATGAAAATAACTGATGCAAAGTCATGCCACCATCTTCTGTGCCCAAGTTCTCCATTGTCTTTAATCATTGCAGAGCATCAGTGTGACCTACTACATTACAAGAGCTTTAAATGAATTAGCATTCTTTTGTTGCTCCTGTATACAATTGGATATCTAAGCTATTCAATGTTCATTTAAGACAAATGGTTCAAAAACATTATGAAAAACTAAGGATCAATATGACTTGTACTTAATAAATGATAATTATTACATTATTGTCTGCCTCAAATTTGCTTTTGTCTGGTAAACATTACCAAATAATTGTCCCAAAAAATGAGCTTCTGAACAAAATTGCTTGTCTCATTTCAAGCTAAAACCAGAGAATTAATAAATAGGAAGTATGTGCTTGGATTACTTTTTCCATTTTGACTGTAGCTAAGTTAAAGCCAACATCCTAGGAAAAATAAAGCATATGATTTGAAGAAACAAGAAATCAAGTGAAAGTGTTTATTTTATTTCAAAATCTGATTGAGCATGATGGCGCATGTGGTTAGGACACTGAGTTGGAGGTTAGCAAGCCTATGTTTGAGATACAAGTTCCCATAATCTGCTCAAGCTTCTTAATAGGGACATGAAAGGTGCTCTCATGTGCTTCCCCTATGGTGATATCGCTGACTAAACCTTTCAATCAGGAAACACTTTAAAAGGTGTCTGTGACTCGAACAGGATGGAGATATAATAATAATCATCCAAATGCATTCTAATCCCTAAATGTAAAATTAAAAAATCCGAGCTATGAAACCAGCTGGGTGATTTGGGGCCTGTTTTTTTTTTTTTTCAGTCCAAATCGCCTTTACAGAGTTGTTGTGTTTTCTATTTCTAGGGCTGTAGAGCCAGTTTGGTTTAGTGAAGAGGTGGGTTCCTACGAGTTTGGGCCGGTTTGACCAAACCAGTAGTAACTTGGCAGCCTGGGTCACTGGAATCGGCGGCCCAGGCCTGCCACGCTCCCAAACCACCTCCTGGTGGCACCAAAGGCGGAACCATCTTGTTTTTTGCTTCTGTGCATGAACAGAGCAATTTTAGTGCTACTGTGCATGTGCATGTAGTGCGTATCAAGCATGCATATGTGCACAGTGCACATTAAACGTACACATGTGTGCACAGCATGCCCTTGAGTGAACCAGCAGTAGCAGCTGTTAGAACTCACCCCTGGTTTAGTGGTTACAGCATTAGGCAAGCATCCCCGTGAAAGCCAGCAAGATACAGTATCTTTGGCCCCATCTCTCTCTCAGCTCAATTCACCTCACAGGATTTTTGTTGTGTGGAAAACAGGAGAACTAATGTGAGGTGGATATTTGCCACCTTGAGTTATGTGAAAAAAAAAAAAGGTAGGAAGTAAAGTTTATATTTAGTGGGTTTATTTTGTTTTAGGATCTGACATATAAATCCCATTTGATGATTATTGCTTTAAAAGATTATTTTTATCCAATAGATTGTCAACTAAAATTGTTAAATTAGTTAAACTGCTACTTTCAAATTCATTTTTTCTATTTTCTTAGATTTTGATGGATGCATAGCCTATCTGAAATATGGTGAAGAAAGCCTTCCCTTCACAGGACAACATAGCCTTGCTACCATATCTAAATCAGATTCCTCTGTGAAGATTGGCTGTCGTGGTCCCAACATCTGTGCCAGCAATCCTTGTAGAGGAGAACTAATGTGCATTAACCAGTGGTATACATATGAATGTGTTCATCCTGGAGCCTGTGCATCTAACCCCTGTCAAAATGGAGGCACTTGTGAACCTGATGAAAAAGCTGGATTTATTTGCAGTTGTCCAGAATCACACACTGGAACAACATGTGAAATACTAGTTGTGTGCCTTGGTGTCATATGTGCCCAGGGACATGTATGCAAGCCAGGAATAAATGGTGCCTATGTATGTATTCCTCAGCTCTATCCAGCTGAACTTTCTTTACCACTGTGGGCTGTTCCAGCCATTGTGTGCAGCTGTGCTACTTTGTTGGCATTGATTGTGCTTAGCTTGATCCTGTGCAATCAGTGCAAAGGAAAGAAGGCAAAAGTTCCAAAAGAAGAAAAGAAAAGAAAGGAAAAGAAAAAGAAGGGCAGTGAGAATGATGCGTTTGATGATCCTGATAATATACCACCCTATGGTGATGATATGACCATCCGGAAGCAACCTGAAGGAAACCCAAAACCTGACATAATCGAAAGAGAAAATCCTTATCTCATATTTGATGAAACAGATATATCACACAACACAGAGACTATACCCAGTGCTCCTCTAGCTTCCCCAGAAGCAGAGATAGAACACTATGACATTGATAATGCAAGCAGTATAGCTCCTTCAGATGCAGACATCATTCAGCATTATAAGCAGTTCCGAAGTCATCCTCCTAAATTTTCCATTCAAAGGCACAGTCCATTAGGGTTTGCAAGACAGTCGCCTATGCCCTTGGGAGCAAGTAGCTTAACTTACCAGCCTTCATATAGTCAAGGTCTAAGGACAACTTCACTAAATCATTCTGCTTGCCCTACACCAAACCATCTTTCTCGTCATAGTCCTGCTCCATTCTCCAAAGCATCCACATTCTACAGAAATAGTCCAGCGAGGGAAATGCATCTTTCTATAAGAGAAGGCAGCCCTTTAGAAATGCACAATGAAGTCTGCCAAACTGCTATCTTTAATTATCCCAGTAGACTAGGGAGAAGAAGCAAGAGTCCTCAAATGATGACAGGTCATAGTTCCAGGCCTGGAAGTCGCTTAAAGCAACCAATAGGACAAATTTCCCTTGAAAGTGGTCCTCCTGTAGGGCTTTCTATTGAAGAAGTGGAAAGACTTAATACTCCACGCCCTAGAAATCCAAGCATCTGCAGTGCTGATCATGGAAGATCTTCTTCTGAAGAAGATTGCAGAAGGCCTCTGTCAAGAACAAGAAATCCGGCTGATGGTATTCCAGCTCCAGAATCATCATCTGACAGTGATTCCCATGACTCTTTTACATGTTCTGAGATGGAGTACGATCGCGAAAAACCCATGGTGTATACTTCAAGAATGCCCAAACTATCTCAAGTTAATGAATCAGATGCTGATGATGAAGACAATTATGGCGCTAGACTTAAGCCTAGAAGGTATCCAGGCCGCAGAGGAGAGGGTGGCGGTCCTGTAGGTGCACAAGCACCTGCACCTGCATCCAGCATTAATGATACTTCCCCTTTGAAACTTGGACAACAAGGAGGGAACTTCAACTGGGACAATCTTTTGAACTGGGGCCCTGGATTTGGGCATTATGTGGATGTTTTTAAAGATTTGGCATCTCTTCCAGAAAAGACAGCAGCAAACGTAAGTGAAGAGTGCAGAAATGGTACAATGCAACCAAAAGATGGAGAAGGTGAACAGTATGTATAGAACTTCATACTGACATTATCAAAATACAAATACATAAAATACTCAAGCCATTTTATCACTGTAAATAAAAAAGGACACACTTTGTTTTAGCCAGGGCCAGTGGTTAGACACATTTAAAATAATCGCAACTATGCTGCTGAGAAGGACAAATACTTTTTTTGTTGTTTTATTTAATTACAATTGGTTAAAATTGTTTCTACTGCATGCATTATATTTTCAAGCAAAATATCTTATATGTGGCATCTGGATCTTTATCTTTTATTTCTTGTTTGGTTTGTGATTTTTAAATTAAGAATGATTAGCTCTAAAAATGGCTGCAAAATGTTTTGTTGTGAAGGGCGTGTTTGTATACAAGTTGAAATACGTTGTTTTGAAATGTAAAAATATCAACTGTTGATTTGTTGAGAGAATTTTGCAGATGCTGAATGAAGGAATGAAATTATTGTATTCTTCCTGAAACTATATTTCTTATCCCTTAGTTGCTCAAGTATGAATATTTCAAAGAATGATAAGCTTAATCTTATTATTGTTTTATGTTCAAGCTCATGAGCACTTTAGGATTGCATTATTTTTGACAAGGATGTGTGAGAACTTCTGAATGATTTCTTTTTCCTTGTTTTCCCAAATTGCAGTATTTGTAGCTTGTATGGAAACTGATACACATTATAAAATTGAACAAACAACAGAGTTTATAGAACAGATAATGTGGTTGAATGCAAAGAGAATAGAAAACTGAACTCTTTTGGTTCCAAATTAATACCAACTTGAATAATAACTTTGGAATGACAAACTACCCTATTGATATTTCAGTTCTGTCATCTGGAGAAATGAGAAGATGCTATAGGTAATAAAAACAATGACTCTAGCTCACAGGGGGCATAGTGGGGATTGTTTGCCTAAGTATTAAAAAGGCATATAGCACTATACTAAGTATTATTATGGTTATTATTCTAAGCACTGCCTTCCTGCAGGATCTTTGAGTGATCTTATTGTTACACTGCAGAGTATTCTGTGAGAGAAGAATTTGAAATAAACATATTTATTAAAAATATAAGTTGCTGCACTCTTGAAACAGAACACCAGTTTTAAAACTGTACTCATAGTGCAGTCATAGAATAGTCTACTCAAGATCAAGTTCCATCAAATTCAGCATGTAGAAAGTTGAAGCCTGGGTTGTAATTTCACTTCCTATCCCAGGGGGTAAAATCATCTAAACTTAATGAGAATTGCTTTTGAGTAGCTGTGTATGATTGCTCTATTAGTAATGCAATACAGATACTCTAGTATGAAAGACATACATATGGAATCAACTATGGACAGCAGAAATAACTTTTATCTTTAAACTGCATTGTGAAAATATGGGAGCACAGTCTCTATCTGATGCTACTTTTATGTATTTTAAAGACAAAAGCAGAAAGTTATGAGTATTCGCATGCAAAATTCTTTATTTGTATGATACATATATGTATTTTGCTCAGGTATTCATATCTGAGTATAAAGTTTATCATAAGAATTGATCCTTCAATAACAGGAATCCTAAAAGTCACTTATAAAAGGTAACATTTTTAAACCCCTCTGTTTTAAATTTGTGGGATTTATACAATGCCCTTATGTTTCCATGAAGCTTCAATTATACTGTCTTAAAAAATGGGGGGTTGGGAAGGGGTTGTTTCTTGTTAATATTTTCTCTTCCTTTCTTTCTGCCTGTTTCTTAATCTAAATTCTGATTTTGGTATCAATGTTTTCCTATACAGAATAGTTTTCTTACTTTCAGGAAAAGTAAGAAAAATACTCTTTTTTACATGTGTTACTTCTGTAACGTTCATTTTTTCACATTTTGATAAAATTGTAACAGACCATATGCTTTCTAAGTGTACAATGCCAATAATAGAATTAAAATATTTATTTAAAATATATTGTGTGCAGTAATGGAAACAAGTGCTAATGCAGTTTTACAATACAATGCTAAATTGTAATTTTGGCTAAAGATCTAGAGACTTCTATTTCTAATACCATGATCTTTGGACAATCACTCTAAGTCCTACAAAGAAGATCTTTCGGAAATCATGCCAAGATCATGCCAACTGGAAGGACTAGTCCAGGGTTCAAAGGCATTCCCCCCCCCAAAAAAAAGCCTAGATCAGAATTCCAGACAGAAGGTGGTTATCCATTCACTAGCTGTACCCTGCCACGCATTGCTGTGGCCCAGTCTGGTTAAATAGCCAACCAATCTGTGTGTAGAGCTACACCTGCACACATACACACAACCACCGTATAACCCCCAACCTACCTACCTACTGTATTTCTCCCTCTCTCTCTATTCCTCTACCTACCTACCTATCTACCTACCTACTGTAGTTCTCCCTCTTTATCTATCCCTCTACCTACCTACTGCATTTCTCTCTATCTATCTATTTGTCTACCTACCTACCTACCTACCTACCTATCTACCTACTGTATTTCTTCCTTCCTCTCTTTGTCTACCTACCTACCTACCTACTGTATTTCTCCATCTCTATCTATCCCCCTATCTACCTACCTATTGTATTTCTCCCTCTTTCTCTTTACGGGCCACCTGGGAGTTTGCTATCATCTGTGCCTTGTTTTGGCCCTTTTAGGCCTCCATACAGTGTTGCTGAGGAAACGACTGTTGGAAATGCCGGGTGGGTGGAGCTACAGGGAGGTAAAAACCTGATCAGTGGGTACATTTTACATTTGTGTACCTTGCACATGACACACATGTGCCAGCCACAAAATAACTATGTATTATATTATTGGAAGTCCTTAGGAACATTGTGTGAAAATTTGGTGTAAATCAGTCCAGTAGTTTTTGAGATTAGCGGCTTTGCGCAAACTATTTTACATTTTTATTTATATAGATTATTGTAACATTCACATGCAAAGAATATTGGTTAAATAGAAAGCAAGTTTATATATATACCACATTCTGGACCAATATCATGAACTGTAATGAGTCACCTGAAGGTACAAGAAATATATAAACTTTGAACTGGGCAGGACAATATCTTTTAAGTGAGCATTTCCAGTAAAAAGTAGAGAAGCACCTTTCTTTGGATTCAGTTGAACATCTGTTCAGTAATTGAAATAATCTCTCAATAATCTTAATACATCAATTAAGCCAATAGCAATTTTCTATAGTTTTTCTTAGCTGTGTCATCTGATGTGAAGAAGAAAGTACACCTTTTAGTTATATGGTTGTCAGAGTTCCAAGTAAACCCTAATGAAAGAAGACTCAAGAAGAGGCTTGAGTTTCCTCAAAGTTCCATTTTATTAGAGATGTCATATAGGCTGGGAAAACCCAAATCTGAAAATTTCCAGGTTTTCCCCACCCAATTGAAAGTCCAAGTCCCACGTGTCCATCACATAGTCCAATCTGTCCCAGCTGGAGATGAATCTGCACATAGGTTTTGAAAAGTTCAGACAGTGATTGTCAACAGTACCTATCTCTGACAGTATATAATAATAGACAAACCAAAGAGCAGGATATTGTATACTCTGGTATAAATTTGTTTAAAAAAAAAATCTTATCAGGGTTTTGTTGAACATTACTATATCATTGAAAGCTGGTAAGACAAAACAATATGCAAATACTGTATTTCTAAGTTTCTATGAAATAGTAGGATAGATCAACTGATCTATTTGTCTGGGACTTGTCACTGCAGGTTTTCAAGACAAGACTAGACACCCATTTATCAAGGATAGAATAAGGTCTCCTGCCTTGAGGTATTAAATATCTGTTTTAAAAAGTTGCTGTTTGGATCAAGTATTGTCATCATAATACTGATTGTGCGTTGAACAAATGTTTTTGAAATTAACACTTACAGTGTTCTGGAGAAAATCAATTTACTTTGTTACAGGAAAAACATTCATGTTAGTATTGACCATATGAAGTGTGTTTCTGGTTTTGCATTTACAGTATATCTATGTCTTTTTATTTTGACTTTATATGTGAGCCAAACATATTTTTGCCCAATTAAGATGCAAGTGGAAATTCTAATAGTACTTGAAGAATGTATTTCTAAAGAGAGCCAGACTCAGAATTTCCTTTAGAAGAATGTCTAGATCTGTATATAATAGCACTAGTTCAAAGATGAAAAATAGACATATATGTGACTGCTAATTCCATCTGTTGTGAAAGTTTTCATCTGTTACATTCAGCTCTCTCTAGTCTCAGATGTGTTTCTCAACGAGGGACATTTTACCCTAGATACATTTTTTATTTAGTCTTCCTAACTCAAACCAGTAGAGTTTCATAGGTTCAATTTCAGTACTACATCTGTTCAATATGAAAGATTATACAATTTCCTCTTCTTGCATAACCTTTGCTTATGTTCATAATTTTGTTTTTTTTCAGGCTATGCAAATGACTGAAAATACAAAATGATCAAGATCACTCTAAAAATCTCTAAAAGTGCAGCTTCCTAAAGAATCATATATTATATAGTTAATTATAGTATCTATTAAATATCATGACAGTAGGTTCATAATACACCATATGCATTAATGGTATTTTACACTTTCTGCCAATAAGGTTACAACTAAATATTATCTGTAGAACAAACATTAGAAGACAGCCAAATTGACTTAAATTTTAAAAAAAATTTAAAAGATGAGGATAATATAAAAAAACTCATTTCTGATTTGCAACCTATATTTTGGTTTCATCGTGGCTTTTTTTTTAAATGAGAAAAATCCACCATTACATTGAATGGCCTTGACAAATCTGTTTTACATCCAAATTATACAATGATCATTTAAGAATAAAGGAGTCGGTAAATTCCACAATGAAAAAAAAATAGACATACAACAATTTATCTATTCGCATCTAGCATAACTTCAACATAAGCTCCCAAGTACCAGAATAGATTCCAAGATATATGTATATGGGAATATGTAATAATGCCCTTTAAAAAAAAAGATACTGACATTTTCCTCAATATTGCTTTACATAGGCAGCAGATGGCAGCATTTGGCCAGCGTTGTTTGAGCTTGAAAGCTAAGTTGGGTGAAGCAGGTTAGTAGTTGGATGGGAGGCAAATTGAAAATATTAGGCTGTAAATAGAATGTGAAGAAAAAAAATCCCTGAACACACCTAGGACTGCATCAAAGAAAGTGGCAAAGAACTTCCATTTTATTGCCTAGAAAACTACAGTCTGAGTTCAGAACAGTTGAGTTTTAATGAAAGGAAACTAACTTTAGGATTTCTAGTATGTCTTTTTCAAGACGTCTCCCTAGTACATAATTCTATGAAAAACTATAAGAAAGTCAGTTAAGAAAATCAGGGAAAACATGGCTTTCAACATATAAGGTAGTGGGTTTATATATATGTTCATATATATATATATATTCAGGTTGTGGTAGTGGTCACCTCCCATCCATGCTTTGTTTTTTATGGCTTCTTCTGCTGGGCATCAAGATTTCTAAGAGAAAACCAGAACCATGCCGTACAATGCCAAATAAGCTAGAAGACAGTTTATTTAATTAAGTATCCCATACAAAGTGAATGAGCTTAGCCGTGAAGAGGCATTTTATCACCAAACAGATACATTCCCATTTTCCCATGTAAACAAGGCAAAATGATTCACAGGTGCCATCCATTGCTTTCTGTCAGAAGGTGACTAGAATTGGAAAAGACATTTGTAGAAGTCTCCTCTGATCACTTTTTCCAAAACCAAACGCCCCTTTGAAGATTAACACAATGCTTTATACTGTGGTTCTTTTGTTTCTTTTATCCATTTTTTGTACTATTTCTTACATCCAGAAGATCAATAGTAAGCCTCAAATATACTTTTTTATCTTATTATTTTATGTGCTTGGTGTTTAATATTTGCTCTTCTAAATACAAACTTGGCAGGTCTGGGAAGTATTCCTGTAACCCAAGGGTATCAATAGCAGAGAAAAATGTTTTAATCATAACACTATATCTTCCTTGTTATTACTCCAAAATATTTTTATACCTTGTGTTATCTTCTACCCTTTAGGTATATACTTTTTTTAAAATACAAGAATTA
Source organism: Tropidonophis doriae (assembly GCA_026931265.2). Taxonomy (NCBI): domain Eukaryota; kingdom Metazoa; phylum Chordata; class Lepidosauria; order Squamata; family Natricidae; genus Tropidonophis; species Tropidonophis doriae. The sequence goes on along the minus strand of JAPKID020001035.1, from coordinate 567 downwards.
CCAAGAATGTATGTGCATGCATGTATATCTGCATTCTTTGTGTAGTAAAAGCTTTTGAATATGGTTTGCCCTGCTTTGAAAAAAAAAATCCCTTCACTTTTCTTCCTTAATTTGTCCTGTGCAATAAAAAAAAATCTAGTGGAGCACAAGTTTCCAAGACCCTAAATAATTGAGTCTGACAAGAGTTGTTGTTTTTTCAGTGCAACTGAAGTTTCCTTTGCCTCATGATTTTAGCTGCTTCTGTTTTGACTTTATGATTTCCCATGATAGCTGTAATTGGATACACACTAAGCAATTTGTTGTGTTTCAAATGACATTTAATACTAAAAAGAAGCCAGCAACAAAGGGCAGCGAGTGCATCAGAAAACAAGATCCTTTTCATTCCAACTATGACATAGTTGAATCTGCAGTTATCTAAGTGATATAATGGAATATACAGTTGTGGTCAAAATTATTCAACCCCCAATGCTGTAAAGGGGTTTAGGGACTGTAGTGTACATTTGGAATTGTATTCAGAATGAAATCCTACAAGGACGTTTTAAAGAACCAAATGCAACTAAAATGACA
>JAPKID020001034.1:0-15760 GCA_026931265.2 Tropidonophis doriae | reverse complement strand
CTTTAAGTCTGAAGGACTTCAGCTCCTTAAAGTTGCAAAGTTTGCCCACCCCTGGCTTAGATCAATGGAGATATGTAGGAAGACTGGGGCTGGACCAAAATAGCTACGGCAAGGGGAAAAAAACTAGCAGTCTGCTATCTCACATGAAACCCCAGACATGATGGCCAAATGTTTGCCTTGCTTTCTTTTTTTCCATGGAACTAATACAAATATCAGTTTTTATGTCCTCAGAACTAAAAACAGAAGCAACAGCAGCAACAACAACAACAACAATGCTGTTCAATATTTTTACACAACCCATCAATCTAAGAATTTGTGCTGTTAGTGTAGACTTTGCAAAGTTTAAAGGAAAAGTAGGGTAAGGCGGGGGGGGGGGATGTTTTAAATAGACTACAAGCTGCGTATAGGATGACCTGTATGAGGCAACATAGGAGGAAGTGGTGGGCACCCACTGATTGAACATACACACCACTTTTTGTGAGTTTCCTCTCCACAGGCAAAACTGTTGGCTTGGCATCTGCATGCTGTGAAGCAGATGTCATTGATTTCCTTCAGAACCCAGTAGCTCTTTTCTTGAGGAGTTTATTTTTCTTCCTCTGTGAAAGTCCCTTCTTTACATGATAAGAAGGATTTGTTCAATGCCGTGCATCCTCTCACCTCCCACATTAAAGCCCTGATAGCGCTATTGCAGCTTGCTAATGTTTGCTTCCTCATAACATTTCTCAGCATCCTATAACTATGAAAACCAGCCAGATCTCCCTGGTCTTTCACAAAAAGGAAGCTGAAAGACTTCCCAACACAACTGAAAAGTTTCCCTCACTGCCAGAGCTTCACATCAGAAGTCTAACACGCACCACAGCATGACTTTAAGAAACAGGTTTTTTTGGGGTCTTACACAAGCGAGTATTTAGATGGGGTGGAAAAACCTCTGGTCAATAAAGGATTTCCCCTATTTGTTCCCTTTGTTCCCTAATATTTGTAATTCATCTAGTCTGAAAGAACAAATGGTGTCCATGATGAAGTAATTGTTGATTCTGCTGGGAAGTTGAGTATAGAAGCTTACTTCAATAATGGAAGTTTCCAAAACTAGGTGCTATGTCAGAGTATTCTGACAAAATATCCATGTCTTATTGGTTACTTCTCTGAGATACGTTGAAAAGTCCTTCTACTTCCCAATTCTGGTAGCACGATGCCACATTTGGCTAATACCAAATTCGTTAAGCGAGAACAGGTGATGTGACAGAATTTTCCCTAGAGCAAAAGAAAATGTTTTCAACTCAGACTTAATTCCTGGTGGCTCCATGTTAACGCTATTCTCTTGAAAATATTACAAAAGCTGATTACCACTGCTTTCTATGGGCACTTTGAGTTTGTTAGCTTCCATTTTAAGCCTACAACACTGGGGGGTGGGGGGGTTTGTGTGCAATGGTGAGAATGCAGTATTGCAGGCTAATTCTGCTGACTGCTGACTGCCAGATGTTTGGCAGTTCGAGTCTCACTGGCTCAAGGTTGACTCAGCTTTCAATCCTTCCGAGGTCAGTAAAATGAGGACTCAGATTGTTGGGGGCAATAGGCTGACTCTACAAACTGCTTAGAGAGGGCTGTAAAGCACCGTGAAACAGTAAATAAGTTTAAGTGCTGTTGCTATATATGGAGGTATCCGCATCTAAGTTCTAATTCAGCCAGGCACTATATACAGTAGTCTCCAAAACCATCACCTAGAAGCTACCACTTCCTGAGATTTCATCTCTGTCAAGTATGCAGAACTGAAGAGAGTGATTTTCTGTAGTTCAGAATGTAGGCAGGTTTCCTGACTAGATTCCTAGAACATAAATCACTGCCATAAGGCTGACAAAGAAAGTTGCTTCTCTGCAGCTAGAAGAGATTGCGTTATTTTACTGGAAAAATAAAATTACACCTGGAGGAGCCTCTCTGATTACCCCCCACCACCACAACATATTGCTGAATTGTTTTGATCAGAAACACATAGTAACACATTTTCTGACTAACACGTTTCCTTAAAAAGCATCCATTTTCATGAGGTGCAGTCATCAGAAGGTAAAGCAGAAGTTCAGAAACACTCTGAATGGGCTTAATAAAGTACTATACTTTTCAAAGTATAAGACGCATTTCCCGCTTCCCCAAAAGAGGGGGGACCACTGCCCCGCTCCTTGCGGATGCATGCACATCTCCCACATGCACCCCACCTTGCCCCCACGCATGCATGGCAGAGACCCAAAAATAAACTGGCCAGCAGGAGGCACATATGCATGCATGGTGGAGTTGAGCTGGGATGATGGCTTGCATGCCCACAGAGAGAGCTCTGTATGCCACTTGTGGCACACGTGCCATAGGTTTGCTATCACAGCCTTAGGTATAGACTCATCATAGCACATAAATATCTTTTCCAAAGCTTTCATTGCTATGTTACCTAAGTCTAATTTGCAATATATTCCTTGACTCTTTACTGTTGAATTAGTCTTAAAGAACAGAACCTGTCTACCTCTTCAATGTCTTTACTACCAGTTCTAAGGTTAATTTCTATCCATTACATTGGTGGGTTCTGGGAGGTACGGCCCGGTACGAGCGTACCAGTGGCTGCGCACAGCATACGGCATCTGCGTGACCTTGCCGAGCAGTGTACCAGTTGTGACGGGTTTCAGAACCAACCACTGATCCATTACCATTTCTATAATCTCCTTTATATTTCATATTACCCTGATTTTTACACCATGCTCCTTGACTTTTGTTATTAGAGCTTCCAGATAATTTGCATTTTCAGTTATCAGGGCAGTGTCATCAGCATAGCTCAGCCTTTTGATGTTTCTTCCTGCAGCTTTAAAATTACCTTTGTTTTCTAATGCAGCTTCCTTATGTCCCACATACTGTTTCAATACAAGGGGGTATATGTAGCTCAGGGTTGAACTGTGGAGTCATTGGTGTTCTCTGAGTTTGGTTGTCTGCTTGCAGACATTTCATTGCCCAGCAAGGCATCAAAGAACATCAAACATTTAGCGCAGTATTGTCTTGTTCCTTTGCTGACCTGCAGTTAGTCTGTTTCATCATGTTCTATCCAGACTGTAGCTTCTTGACCTGTGTTTAGGTTTCATATGAGGTCAATGTGATGTTTTGGGATTTCCATTTTCCTAAGGCATGTTTGATTTAATGATATATTATTATAGGATTATCTTTTATTTCTCTACGGTTTGAATGACATATTTAGAGTGATTGTTTACTCCAACTTCTGCCAAGAAGAAAGATTGAAGTGAGCAACTTGTATGTTTATCATTTTTGGATAAGGGGTCAAAAGGAGAGGGGTAATTAAGGGCAGAACAGAACAATTATCAAAGCTTTGGTCTAGCAGTTAAAGAAGATGAAATTTGCTTTAATTGGATCAAACTATTGTTCTCTTGGTAATAATTGGCAATCAGCCTGATTAAAAAAAATTAAGTAACTGGCCAGAAGTAAATGAGTCCTAGAGATATTTGATTAAATGAAGTTGTTAGGATCCAATATGGGTCAGTTATTGGGTGAGAGAGAAGTTCCCTAAAGAAGACTGCAACATGAGTCCAAAACAATGGTGGGTTGCAGGCAGTATGCCCTGGTATGGGCGATATGGTACTGTTTGGGTATAGTGCTCCAGAGGGCCTACCTGAGCTCCTTACTGTGTTTTAAAGCTGTTAGCACTTCCGTGCATGCGCATGGCGCATACAGTGCCTGCACGATGCTCCACCAAGTAGCTGGAGTATCAAGGACGATTGCGGAAGCGTCGTTTGCAGGTAGAACGCACGCACACATTGTATTTCAGTAAAAATGTTAAAGAGAACATGGAATAAGCCTGCATATACTTAGTGTATAAGGGAACCAGTGAAATCTGGGGGCTTGGCAGGGGACAGAATGTATCTGCCCTCAGTGTGGAAGGAATTGCCACTCTCAAATTGGCCTTTTTAGCCACACCAGATGCTGCTTTAGGACCTCTTTCCAGAGCATGATACCACAGTCTTTTGAGACTTTAGGATGCCACACAAGGTGACAAAAAGGTTGAGAACCACTGGACTAGGCTATTCCTTTGATGCACAGAAGCCTAACAATATTTTCAACAGATTTGAGTGGGTCTCAACCTTTTCGTCATCATGGACCCTCTTTAAATACCTTTGGTGGCCACAGACCCCCGGCCAAATACCCTCACGACTAAGGTGTCCAGATTTTTAAATTTGTAAAGCGGGACGTCATTGAGGGGTGGGAGGGGGCTACCTGCAGTTCTGTGGGGACACTGTACTGAGCCCGTGGAACAAATGAAGCGGCGTGCGCGGGGCCTGCTTTGGGGGCAGCGGGGCTGCTGGAGGCTGACGCCCCTGAAGGCATGGACCAGGCTATCTTCCATAGTGGCGGCGCAGCAGCAGCAGCTGCAGCCTCCTCATCTCCAGCGCCACATGACTTGAGGTGGGCAGCACCGCCCAGCTCTGCTCCGCATTGCTCCGCCTTTGTTCCCCTGGAGCAGAGTGCAGGGCCATGCCAAAGAGCTGGGCGAAAGCGAAAATGGTGCTTTGGATGCCCCCCACCTCCGAGGATGGTAAAGAGGGATTTTTTTAACCTGCCATGGGACACGGGACTATTTCTTCCAAATCGGGACTGTCCCGTCAAAAGCAGGGCATCTGGTCACCTTACTCAAGACTTAACTCAAGATTTAAATCATAACATTCATTTGAGCATTCGTGGACCCTGTGTGATGACATTGTTTCCCCACTCCACACACAGGACTCCATGGACCAGAAGTTGAGAACCACTAGCTTAGTCAGTTCTCTTTTGGGAAAAGGTAGGGAGTCATTTCTCTTTAGGGAAGTGCATAGAGGTATAGTGGGGAAAAGGTGTACTGTAATTGGTGGAGTCAAATGGTAACGAAACCTTAAACAGGAGGTATGTTGGCCGTGTTCCAATGACACAATGGACCAAATCAATGCTCCATATTTAATTGACACAACTTGTGTGCCAGCAATATATGATACTAATGACCCAGTCTATAATGAATCAAGAAGGGTCAGTGTTTTTTTAACCTTCTCATCTGCCATACAGGAAGCTAAGCAGCTGTTACTTTCTGGCTTCCTTCCCAGCAAATGTTTCAATATTCGGAGTGGCTCAACTGGACCCAGCACCATGTTTAGCCAAAGGTTTTTGTTTTCCTGTCCCACTGCTACCCTCTGGGTGGTTGAAAAGGTGCAATGTAAAAAGGAGATAGAAAGACGCCTCCTAAGAAGCCCATTTTTCAAGGCTAGTCTGCCTCCTGTTTTAGAATTGTTTGATGCTGTTTGTATCACACGGTTAATTGGACTTCAGTTAATTAGGTTCCAACAGTCCCAAGACTACATGGAGATCTAAAACTATCTCCCTCCATCCCACACTGCTGATTAGGTGTTTACATGATACCCTAGGCTCTTGACCTAGTTAAGCATGTTGTATGAATTGGAGCTTCTCAGTTTGAATTCAACTAAAGGTTAGAGATCAACAAAATAAATGGACATCTGTGTTTTCTTAACGCAAAGCATTTGCAAGTATTTAGTTAGAAGTAAGGTCTTTATTACATGAAGTCCATGCTATTATTGCCTGCTTTCATTGCCTTATTTGCAGCTAAAGGTTCTGTGCTCTTCTCTTATCAGAGCTACTGCGATTATCTCCTGTTCCTGTTGTTGCTCTTTATGTCCCTTGTCATTGGACAGAGCGCTGATAGAAAATCCCAATAATATGAATGAAGTCTGTGTGGTTGGCATACAGGATAGAGTGTTGGGAGTGTTTGCATTTTTTTAAAAAAAAAAGTGTTATGAAAATGACTTCTTTTTCACCAGTTGTAGAAAAACACGTTTAGGCTTTAGTAACCTCTTAGGACATTATAAATGTGATTATAAATACTGTGAGATTCTGAACACACTCACAACCTGCAATTTCCAACATAATTTGTATTGAAGCTGTGATGGCATGCAAGTTTTAATTTGCAGCATGGACATCTTGGGAGTTAATCTTCAGGAAAGAACATAGCTGAGTGGCAAAGCATCTGCTTTGTATGCGGAGGTGCCATCCTCAAATAACTCTAATTAAAGTTTCCAAGATCAAATGATTAAAAAAAAAAATTCCCCTCTGATCTTACAGAGCTGTGTTTCCCAATCTCAGGAGCTTTAAGATGCGGATTTCCATTCCCAGAATTTCCTCCTTTCTGGGGAAATCTGGAAATTGAAGTCTACACAGCTTAAAGTTGATGAAGCTGGGAAACATAATAATAGAGCTTCTATTAGCCACTGTTAGATAGATCAGGGGTCTCCAACCTTTGCAACTTTAAGTCTGAAGGACTTCAACTCCCAGAATTCTCCAGCCAGCAAAGCTGACTGGGAGAAGGACTTCAACTCTGGGAGTTGAAGTCCTTCAGACTTAAAGTTGCAAAGGTTGGAGACCCATGAGATAGATCTCTCTTTTCCTCTACTGCTTTATGGGTGGGCTGGGCTGGTAGTGCAGGGAAATTTATCTACTTCAGTGTGTATGAAAAACGTGTCCTTTCCAAGAGAAAGCCTTCAGTGTTATGTTGTCTGAAGCAACATATAGTCAGTCTTTTACATTTGCAGCCCTCTAGGCATTCTGGAACAATTACTCTCAAAATTCCCGGCATGGGCCAAGCTTGCTGGGAATGATAGTAGTTGTTGTGCCAGCCCATGTAAATGGAACTGAGCTAGGGAAGGCCCAGCTAAACGGAACTACTAATGTTCATAGTAGAAGCGTAGAAAATTATATTTGAAGTGTGTGTGTGCACGCATGTGTGTGTCTCTCTGTGTGTGTCTGTGTATTGGATATCGGATATGTATGTATGTATGTACAGATAGTCCTTGTTGGGGGCAATAAGTTGACTCTGTAAACCTCTGTAAAGCACTGTGAAGTGGTATATAAATCTACCATAAGTGCTACTGCTATCCAGATTCCCCATTGATTTTTGCTTGACAGAAGGTTGCAAAAGATGATTACATGACCCCAAGACACTTCAACCGTCATATATGCAGGTCAGTTTCCAAGAGACTGAATTTTGATCACATGATCAGGGGATGCTTCAACAGTTGTTAAGTACGATGACTGGTTTATAAGTTTTTTAGTGCCGTTATAACTTTGAATGATTCCTAAAAACTGGTTGTAAATCTAGAACTGCCTGTATATGTATATACAATACAGGTAGTCCTTGACTTACAACAGTTAATTTAGTGACCATTCAAAGTTACAACTGCACTGAAAAAAGTGAGTTATGACCATTTTTCACACTTACGACCATTGCATCAGCCCTATGGTCATGTGATCAAAATTCATATTCTTGGTTGCAGTGTCCTGGAGTCACATGATCACCTTTTGCGATATACTGCTGAGCAAAGTCAACGGGAAATCCAGATTCACTTTACAACAGAGTGACTGACTTAACAACTGCAGGGATTCACTTAACAACAGTAGGAAAAAAAGTCATAAAATGGGGCAAAACTCACTTAAGAAAATGTTAAGAAATTTGGGGGGCCAATTATGGTTGTAAGTGGAGGACTACCTGTATATAATTTGTGTGTGTAAGTGTGTGTATAGATGTACGTATATGTAATACACATATATCACATCATATCATATCTCATATCAATCATATCATCTTCCCTATATAAATTGTATGTGTGTATCTGAGCTAGGGTACCAAAGGCGGCTTTGAAAGTATTAAAGAAACAGCTGAGAATGAAGCATAAGTTCTTGAACTTTATATCATTTGAAAAATATTTTCCCCCATGCCAGCTTCCCAAGCCTTCCTTTCAGTTCAATAAGCATTGCCTAAAGTAGGTTTAAGAATAACATTTTTATTTATTTAGTATTTGCAGTCGGAAGGATGGGAATAGGGGATAAAGCAGAGTCATTTCCTGTTCCTTTGAGAATCACCTTCGAAAGACGAGGCTACAGGGGTTTTAATTGCTCTCTTCTTCTTTCCACTCTCCTTCTCCTAGAGAATAATTCATATTTTTAAGGTACACATTGCTAGACGTATAGTTCGTGATAGAAAAAAAAATGGAATGCTAATATAGACTATGAAGGCATGTGCTGGTACTTTCTGATAAAGAACATCAGAAGACAGGAACTTCTCATCTCAATCTAATGGAAGCAATTACAGAAATTCCTTGTGATTTCAGAGGAAAAGCTACTTCATAATTACCTAAAAGAAATGAACGAGTTCCTTCCCACCACCTTTTGTGACTAATAATAGCACTCTAAGCTTAAAGGCCCTCATTTTCTAAAGCAAGTCACATAGGTTCCCCCACCCCCACCCCACCCAGTAATTTTTCCACAAAACATGCAGAATAATTTGCTGTGGCTGAGAAATATATCAGTGCTGTGTTTACTTACCATATAACAAAAAAAGGTTTCATTTATTTTGTTATCACACCTTCAACATTTACTCATTTCACTGCTCTCTCTCTCTCCTCTGTCTCTGTCCCCCAGTTTAAACAGAAACTAGTGGATGGCTGTTTATAGCTTAATGCTTTCATGCCAAAAAGAATGTAGCAAGAACAAAGATTACATTTCCCGACAATCAGGGTGCATTATAAACATCAAGCAGGTGTATCCAAAGTTGAGAACTGGTTAATTGCTAGGATCCTCAGAGCTTTATAATAAATAAAGTTTTGCAGTTAAGGTTGTTGCCCTTTAATGAAAACATAATTGATTAGCGAGCAATACCATTAACAATGGCCTGCAACTTCCATCTATGACTTGGGCTCTTTGTCTACTTAGAGCAGGGGTCAGCAACCTTAAACACTCAAAGAGCCACAAAGGTCCTAACTGGAAGCCCCATGTTCAATTCTGGAGCTGACCAGAAGTCCAGTTCCCCCACCATAGAGTCTCCTCCTAGTGCAGCATTCTTTTTCCTCTATCTGTCTAACCAAAAGCCCTATCAATTGTGGAGCTGCAGCAGAGGGATGAAAGAGCCACATGCGGCTCCAGAGCTGTGGATTGCTGACCCTTGATTTACAGTATTTACAGTATATACCGTGTTTCCCCCCAAATAAGACAGGGGCTTATTTTCTTTCGATCCTGGAAATAAGTGCTTGGTCTTATTTTCAAGGAGGTCTTATTATTTTTGAGGTGCAGGAGGAGGCGAGCATGGTCACCTCATGGCTGCTGCTGTGTTGCAATATTTTCTGGGATGGCTTATTTTAGGGGGAGGGCTTATTTTAGTGCATGTGCTCAAAAGTCCGATTGGATTTATTATCTGGGGAGGTCTTATTTTCAGGAAAACAGGGTACAGTGTCCCAAAATTCCCAGTCTTAAAGATGGTGGCAAGATTTAGATCTACAATCAGCATTCCTCTCTGCAAGGATGTTAGATCCATTAGAATGACGTGTCTCCAGGCCTGGATGGATTGCAATAGATTCCTCTCCCTCACACCTGGCAACAAAAACTCTGTGAGGTATGTTGAGCTGAAAAGGGATAACCAAAAGTCACACAGTGAGCTTCTATAGCTGTGGGCTGACTTGAACATGGAGTTCCTGAGTGCTGGATTAATATTTTAAAGACAGCACCAGATCACAGCATACTGGTATAATGATGTCATCCAAGCTAGGTGTGGACAATAATTAGTTTCACTTATTTTATCTGATAGTTTCACACTTCTCTGAGTGGTTGCTTTTATAGAATGATGCTGTGGGATAACCACTTAATCCCATGATATTTATTCCGTGTAGTACTGTAAACCTTCATTTTATCACCATGCTGTTCAACACCAGTCTGAAGCTGCACAGTGAGTTCATTCAGAGACTTAAGAGCAATAGATCATTGTAATCTTCCTTTTCTTTTAAGTGAGGCAATAGAAGGGCTGAATGAGAGCCACCAAAGTATACAGCTCAATTCAGAGAAGACAAAAGATGGTTCACTAGCTGGCTTCAACTTATTTTGGAAGAAATACACTCCCCCCAAGATCCAGCCACATAGTTATTTATTTATTTATTTTGGTTTGTCAAATATGTACAAGTTAACAGGTATAAGTATAAACATGGACATGAACAAAGGAAATGAGTACAAATAAATGAGAACAGTGGGACAGGAACAGTAGGCATGCTGGTGTGCTAATGCACGCCCCCTTACGGACCTCGTAGGAATGGGATGAGATCTACAAGTAGACAGTTTAAAGTTGAAGCTGTGAGGATTAGAGGATGTAACTACAGAGTCAGGTAGAGAACTCCAGGCGTAGACCATTCTGCTGCTGAAGTCAAATTTTCTGCAATCAAGTTTGGAGCAGTTTGCCTTGAGTTTGTTTCTATTGTTTGCCTGCATATTATTGAGGTTGAAGCTGAAGTAGTTGTCGACAGGTAGGACATTGTAACAGACAATTTTGTGTACTATGCTTAGGTCAGACTGTTTGAGTCTGCCTCTAAAAACATTGAGAAATGTGCCTGATGTGGCATAAATAATCTCTTTTAGACTAGGCTGGGACAAAAAGTTATACTGTAATCCCACTTGTATATAGATAGTCTTGAATGCTGGTGATTTCTCACATAGATTACTACAGAACACGGTGGACTTGTTCTAGAAGATAGCATGGAAAATTCAACAATGACACCATAATGCAACGAATCACTGATAATAACTTATTATGAATATGGTATGCCAAGCTTATATAATCTTTACTAGCTCCCAGATTTTTAATTAGTTTAAGGTAATATGTTCTAGGTGTTATGTTTATTATACATTTTAATGGTTTTAGACTCTGGTTTGAATTTAATATACACTGCCTTGGGAATCCAAATCTTAATTTGCTTGTCTTAATTTGATTGTGAAGATCAATATGATTCTTTGCACATAAAAACTAGTTGGAGCTATCATCACATCATCAAGGCAACCATCTTGATTTTTTTTCTTCACTACACCCTGTGGACACTCTTCCACAATATGATTTATTTATTTGGACCTGACATGTGAATATATGAAATCTGCTTTGCTAACTCATATTAATACATTTCAGTTAGGAATTTCTGACAACAGTTTTATTTTAAAGTTGATACCTTGCTGTTCTTCTTTTCAGGGAATGTTTTTGGTCATTCCTTAATTTCATGAAGTAAAAGGAATAACATCAGAGACATTATTTCTCTAATCTTGTGTAATACCCTCCTGTAGTATTAAAATTATCCTTTCTAGCATTTTGGAAGCTACTCAAGGCAGAATATTTCTGAAGAACATTTGGCTGAATTGTTTGTTTAATTCAGTTCACTTTGAATTACTGATATTGATTTAATTATTTACATCATTTTACTTGGTTTGATGATTGTTTATTTTTCATTATTACGACTGTAACTTGTCCTTGTATTGTGATTTTGATGAGCTCTTGGTTGTTTATTTATATTTAGTATGAGCATTTTAACTGCTATGGATGCTTTTGTTAATTGTGTTGTAAACCACCCTGCATCTGTATTGAATGGTGGTATAAAAGGAGAATAAACAATTATGATTAAAGACCGTGAGGTCAGAAACAGAGTCCACATACAATACCTGCAAATATACAAGAGCAAAAAAGAAGACGAAGCAGCAAACAGTCCTGGATTGTATTCCCAAAGGGTCAGGTGCAATGCAGTTTTGAGGACAGGTTTGGACCACAAGGAGGATCAGTAAAAAAAAAAACCTGACTTAGTCAGATATTACTTTAGTTCGGGTGCTGCTATTCTGTTTTTAGAATCTCAGTCCTGGCCTATTGGTCACCTTGAAATAGTGACCAGACAAAAGGGCTTACTCCTAAGTAAATCTATTACTCCCAAGTAAATTTCCCCTAGATCTGAACACTGCACACTTGTCTGACTTTGGAAGCTCAGATGGTAAATCCAGCAACAGAGACCTCCAGCAGCTTTGCGTTCTCAGTGAGTGGAAATAAAAACGTGTAAGACAAACTGCTGTTCCCAACACCAGATAACTGTGGTTTCCCTCTTTGGACATATTGCCTGTGAATGTGACCTTGCAACAATATGCTGATTTAAGAATAGTTAGAGAATAACTGTCCTGTAAAATATGTTGTTGCTGCTTCTGATTAGAAGAGCCATAAAACTCCAGGCTTCCAAGAATTTGTGTGAAACCCTTCTACAAACTCTAATGATTCAACAGCTTCAAAGATTTAGATTCCATTTATTCTGTTTTTCGGAAATAGCATTTTGTGAGCAGAAGTCTTGCACATGTTCATGTTTACAGCAAACATTTCTTCCAAATACAGCTTTCAGCTCTTCTAAGGCTCCCCCCCCCCTTATGTTAGAGGAATATATAATAATTCTGCTGCCTTTCTCAGAATGCCAACAAAAGCTGTGTTCTTTTTCCAAACTGATTGCACAACATAGGGGCGGTTATCATCGTTGTGATGCTATTGTGTGAGAACTCGCCACTACAAATAGTAAGAACAATGGTGGCTGGCAGATTCAGTGTCTAATGGTCACCCATCTGCACTCTCGCCCTAATGCTCCCCCATTTTTGTTTAAATCACATCAGATTCTTCCAAAAAAGTTGATGTGGCATACAAAGGCAAAAGAATCACTTCTGGCAGCTGGCTTATCTTGCACTCTTTTCTGTTCAGCTAATCATGCTTTGTACATTCTCACAGGGTGTCATGATTACCTTGTAAGTAAAAGAGAAGCTGAACAGAGTCTGGCCATTGGTTTTTCTACTCAGCTGGACCAGCCATGCATAATCAAGCATTTTACTCCTGCTGACCAACAGGCACTAAGGAACTTCCTTAGGATGGTTGTGAGGATGGGAAACTCAGAGGTCATATGGATGATGTCATTTACACCTTTATTGTAATTTTACTGTTGGCAAACTGGCACATATTAAAAATGAAATTCTGTTGCTTGCTCTCAGAAGAAAGTATTACTCATACATATAATATGCATATTATATGTCCCCTCAGACATACGCGTTATCACTGACCTCCGCCTGTTCTGCCAGAGATTAAAAACTCATTTTTTTCATCAGGCAGGTCTGGCCTGACCTCACGCTGCCTCAGCTTCTTAGTTTAAAAAAAAATAAAAAATTAATTGGGTGTTTTAAAATAAAGGGTTTTAGTACCGGGTTATATCTTATTTAATTTAATTTTAAATTGTTCTTATATTTGTTTTGTATGTTTTTTATTGATTTCCTGTACGCCGCCCCGAGTCCCTTTGGGTGCGGGGTATAAATTTAATAAAATGAAATGAAAATGAAATCAACACCTACAAAGTAATGACTATTTAGTCTGAGTTTAATGACTGATATTTAGTGCTCACTTTCTGCACACACACCCGTCAGTCAACAGTAGAAAATGAGATTGATTCACTATAATGTTCCTTTAACTGACCAAGGAAGAAGCTAAGACCTTCACACTGAGGAGTTGGTTCAAAAATATATTAGCAAGTTCCACAGCAGTTGAACATGATTAGGAACAAGAGTTTGGAAGTAGCTCTTTAAACCATCTCTCTCTCACTCTCAGCTCTTCCCTTCCTCTCTCTTTGATGCTTTGAAGTTCCTCTTTGAAAAACTCCACGTTTGCCATTTGTGCAACTGCCCTTGGCACTGCTCGGTATATCATCACCACCCACTCCCTTTTCCTTATTTGCAAATATACGATGTTGTATTGCCTCTCAGGATGAAGTGTTTCACCAGCCAGTACTAGGTGAGGTAACCAAATTAGGTGCTACAGTATATAGGTAGGAATATTCAGTAGGTTCAGGGACAACATTAGACCTGGTTTGAAATTTATCTTTCAAAATTATAGTGCTGTGAAAAACAGTAATTTCATCCTTCCCTTTGCCTTTGTAATAATACATATTAATGTCAAAAGTATATATTAACAAGTTTGCTTTGCAGGTGATCAGCAGTGTTTAAGGCACACTCTTTCTCCTCCACTTTTCTGAGACCCAATTTAGCCTGACCGTGCAGCAGAACAAGCACATCAAATAGAAAATTCTAGGGCAGCGATGGCAAACCATAAGGAAGGGAGTGCAGGGGGGTCGTATGCGGGCGCGCCGCACCCATAATGCAATGCACGACCCCCCCAGTGCGCATGTGGGCACTCCATACCATCCCCATTTTTACATGCTCTTTTCACCCTCCCCAGGCTCCAGAGACTTTATCGGAGCCTGGGGAGGGCCAAAATAGCTTCCCCTACCCTCCCAGAGGCTCTCCGGAGGCTTCAGCAACCTTCAGGAGCCTTCCCTGAAGCCTCCAGAGAACTCAAAATGATGCGCCGCCGAAACTGGAAGTGACCTCTGATTGCTGGCAGCATCATTTTGAGCACTCCGGAGGCTTCAGCGAAGTTCATGAAGCCTGCGGAGGGCCTCTGGAGTAGGGTGGGAGGCTCTTTTTGCCTTCTCCAGGCTCCTATAAAGCCTTTGGAGCCTGGGGAGGGTGAAAGAAGCATGAAAAAAGGGTGAATTCATCTGGCCAGCATGCACATGCCTGCTGGCCAGCTAACAGGGCATCGTCTTGCGTGCCCTGAGAAATGGCTCTGCGTGCCGCCTGTGGCACACATGCCATAGGTTTGACATCACTGTCCTAGGGACTGTGCAGGAGAAATTCACATTTCAAGACTGTTAATAATTCCTGAAGCCACTGGTAATCACCAAGTCCATTTTTCCTGTCCGCTGGAGTCTCCTTTGACTGCATCACTAAATTTGACACATTTTTAAATGTTTAACTACTTTAAGTGTTTTATTAGAAAAAAACAGGATGTGTATAATCTCTCTACTAACAATGAACTCTGCATAATCTAATTTTATTTGTATGTCCTATATGCATCCCACAAGTAAAGCTTGTTAGATATAAAGGACTCATATTAATCAGTAACTTCTCGTACCATCATCTTGTATCTGTCTTCCTTCCTATAAGAACACTAGCCTCCACCTCAGTATGCCTGGTAACAAATCACATTTTTGAAGGACATTCAAGTATTATTCCTAATCCCATCCACCGAGATTATCTGAAATATGTCCCTTTTCTACTTCCCTCAATCTTGCAAAGCATATTTTTTCCTAGTATATTAGGTCATCTCCCCATGATTTTTTAGAAACAAGTACTGCATTCAAAGTAACCTCTAAAGAGTATATGTGCTACCCCATTCAGAATAGGCTTATTTCCCGAGGTTATCTAGTGGTCAACAGAATTCCTATCTTATCTGTATGACTAATTCTCTACATCCTGTTTCCCACTGCAACTAAGCAAGATTTCAGATTTTTACAATTTCTTCGTGAAAAAGGAATCACTGAAAAAGAGGGATTGTGTTGCGTATTATCAACACCATGGCATCACCAAACCTCAAAAATTCAAAGGACATCATTTAATTCACAGGCTCCCAACCTGTGGGCCACAGTCCATGACCCCGCACACCCCATTTGCACTAGGGTAGCAGTGAGCATCGCATTTGTGGCCTTGTTTGCATTGCATGTACACTCGCATCCCCATTCATGTGCATGTGCATGTAAAGGCACCTACCCTTAGCCCCCCTCTGGACTGTCAACACAGAAAGGTTGTGGAACTCTGATTTAATGGTCTCAAGTATGGCGGTGGAGACCCCCAGACTTTTAGTGATGGGGGACTTCAACCTTCCATCGGTGGACGAATCATCTGTGGTAGCTCGGGAGTTCATGGCTTCCATGACGGCCATGGACCTGACCCAAGTAGTTCAAGGCCCCACTCACGAGGCTGGTCACGCGCTGGATCTGGTTTTTGTCTCTGGTCAGTGGATAAGTGATCTTGGCACTGG
>JAPKID020001033.1:0-15762 GCA_026931265.2 Tropidonophis doriae | reverse complement strand
AGCAGGTGTAGAACTATCGAAAATGGACACGTATCCGATGGCCAGCAGGCTGATCCAAATCACGCCCGCAAAGAGCTTCAGTTGGCACCAAAAGTAGTATTCGATGTAAACTAAAACATACATGATGATGAAGATGATGAGAGCAATGCTCACAGTGACAATGAAGGCCAGGTGTTGGCTGGCGTTTTTCTGTAAGCAAAACAAAGTTGGTTTTGAGTTAGGCTTTGTGTTAAGTTCACGCGTAATCCACACCTCCTTGTTTTAATTCCATGGTGCGACTTTGCTGCAGTCTGTACGTTTTAATAATTTTAAATTATTAATTTGATTTTAATTAACTAATTCACCAATTCAGAAGCTGTTTCCTCATGGCAGATAAGAAACTTAGCTTAGTCCAGTCAGATTTATGGGACTATTCAGATTGCTCTCTAAATCCTTTAGGGAGGTCTTTCCCACCATCTGCATCCAACCTCTTAAAGGTAAAGATAAAGATTCCCCTCACACATATGTGCTAGTCGTTCCTGACTTTAGGGGACGGTGCTCATCTGCATTTTAAAGCCAAAGAGCCAGGGCTGTCCAAAGACGTCTCCATGGTCATGTAGCCTTCATGACTAAACACCGAAGGCGCACGGAACGCTGTTCCCTTCCCACCAAAGGTGGTCCCTATTTTATTACTTGCATTTTAACATGCTTTTGAACTGTTAGGTTGGCAGAAACTGGAACAAGTAATGGGAGTTCTCTCTGTTACTCGGCGCCAGGGATTTGAACTGTCGAACTGCCGACCTTTCTGATCGTCAAGCTCAGCGTCTTAGCTACTGAGCCACCTCTTAGATCCTTTCAACTGGAGATACAGAAAAGACCAGAACATTTTGCTTTTAGGAATTCTGGAATAGCAATTCCCAGGGCATCTGGTGAATATCTAGAAAAAATATTCTGGAAAAGGAAACTAGTTTGTAGTCTCTCATCTCCAGGATTGTAAACCAGACACATCCCTTATCTGTGCTCTTTGACTTTTAGAGACAGAGAAATACAAGTAACCAGAAGAATAGAGTTGGAGGGGATCTTGGAAGTCTTCTAGTCCAACCTCTTACTAAAGCCTGGTACCCTACTCCATTTCAGGCAAATGGTTGTTTTCACAGAAAGCATTAATCAAAAAGTCTTATCACATTTAGTTCTTCCTTCTGACATCTGGCTGGGCTAGAAACTTTTAATAGTTTGTTCTTAAGTCAAGAGCTTTATGCATTAAAACAACTGCATCCAACCTCAACAACAGTGTCAACATAACTGTAGAATTTAAGAAATGGTCACGTTATAGTTACACGCTTCCTGGAAGCATAATCTGACATTCCTATTACTTTTAAAATTAAAGTTCTAGGATTCCTTTAAGTTACGGAGCACCTGAGAAGCATTTATCAGATTAACAGTTGAGAGGGGGTACTTTAAAGCTCTTATGCTAAAATGTTTTTACATTTCTCTAGATGCATTATTCTTTATTTGCAGTACTCCCCATAACATTACGCATTTCTTCAAATTCTCCCCATCAGATTTTGTTATCTTTTAAAAATCAACTTTTCCCTAACTTGCTGGTGAGGGACCTGTTTGGAAAAAATGCAAAGCACAATGTGTGGGAAAAACGATGGACGAATTTGCCTTACTGTTATGGGTTCCTACATCTGAAATGAGAGTCCGGTTTTATTCAGACTAGAAAAACTAAGAACAGCAGCACATCATACTCACATCGTAAGAGACGAGGACGACGATAAGTGTTGAGCAATAGGCGACCACAATGAAGAGCAGGAAGAAGAGAAGTGGGTGTTGTTGACTTGCGTAAAAATACTTCTCATACAAGGGATCTGTCAACTTGCAACCTTCGTTTTCATTAAAAAAGTATTTGCCTTTAGCTGGCATTTTAACTCCAGGCAGCCTTGACGCCTCTCTTCACGCCGAAAAGCAAAAGAGTGGAACAGTGTGTGTGTGTTTTCCCCCAAGAAGCAAGGATGGGACTCCTCACATTCAAATCGCTATCGGAATCCCTCTCCGTTTGCCTCGGGGAGGGGGAGAAACATTGGACTTCTGGATTAGCATCTCTTCTTATAAGGATGAAGCTCTTCGGATCGCAGCATCAGCCGCAAAAGATGGCCCCACCTCCTCCTTCGCCTTCTCCGCTTGCTCCAGAGCCATGTGCTACCCACCGAGAGGTCTCCGCATGGTTTTTTTTCAGGCGCGGCTCTCATTTGTGCAACTGAAAGGCAGGCGCTGGCGATTTTGCCATCTTCGTCGAAGCCTCTTTCACAAGCTGTCGGCAATTTGACCGGGAAGAGTCTGGGATGCGAGCTGCAAAAGGAAAAAGACAGAGAGACAGAGAGAGCTTTTAAATAAATGGATGAATAAGCCAGCCCGGCTTGGCTTAAAAAAAAAAGCACTTGTTTTTTGATGGAAGGGTGATTGTAGAAAAATAGCTTTTTCCAAGATTTTATTCGTTTGATTGATTTCTATCCCAACTTTATTTATAAATAACCTAAGACTCCTTCCTTTTCCTTCCCCACAGCAACAACCTTGGAAGGTGGGTTGGGTTGAGAGAGAGAGAGTGATTGGACCAAAGTCACCCAGTTGACTTTCACAGCTAAGGCGGAACTAGAACTCCCAGTCTCTTGATGATTGGCCCAAAGTCACACCCAACTGACTTTCACGGCTAAAGCAGAACTAGAACTAGAACTCCCAGTCTCCTGGTAACCCGCAACTCTGGGAGACCTAAGCTGTCTCACTGATTAATCACAGTCAGGAAATTTGTCCTTTTCTCCAGATTGGATGTCTCCTTAATAAGCTTCCACCCATTGCTTCTTGTCCTACCCTCAGGTGTTTTGGAGAATGTACTGAAGATGTAGGAGATGACCAGGTTGAGCCTGAGGGAGGGCTCAAACATGTAATCAATCATGAGTCCTTTCATACCCACAAGAGATCTGAGTCCAACCCACCTTGAATTCCTTCTAGTCTTATCTCCTGCTCATTTCCCTTGGCTGCTAGTAGTTCGGATTCTTGCAGAAAGCTTAAACTTATAATAAATCGTAAATAAATGAACAGTAGGAATATAGTAGGTATTTATCAAATAAATAGATCTCCTGATTTTCCTGACGCTTGACAGGAAGACTGCTATCACGTCACCCCTAAGCTTACTCTTTATTAGGCTAGACATATCTTGTTCCTTTAACCATTCATCATTCATTACACTGTCTGGAAAGGAGCAGAAGGTCATACATGGTTTCAATGGGAGAGGTGAGGCAAGAAAAAAATGTAAAATTTGTGTTATCTTTAGTTAGATTAAGGTGGCAATACCTACCAGCTCTTGGTTGATCTTCAAAGATAAACAGAGTCAGAACTGATTAGTCATTGGATAGGAGATGATTAAAAAATGCTCATATTGTAGAATAAACTGGGAAGTCAAAATAACACCTTGGAAGAAGATAATGGCAAATTATTTCTGTACTGCTGTCAAGAGAACACCGCAACATATCAATCTCGACATCAGAAGCTGAGCTTAGATGAAGCAAAATTTTACTTCAGCTTCAAAATATAATCTCCCTATAATTTCAGGAGCATTATTTGGTATTGGACCATCTGATTAATCATCTCGGCAATGGTCCATGTTTAGTGTTTACTTTTTAACCTTTATGGGTGGAACAAATCCATAATAGGTGGGTTCACATGTTGCACCAAACCAACTATGGCTTACCAACCAACCTGGCTGGGTTACTACATACTAAGACAAAAATCAAGCAAACCACAGTGCATAAATTTTTGCCTTCCTATCCAATCCAAGATTTATGCAGACAGATTTTTTCCAACCCTCTTTTGTAAATGTACTTCTCACTTTCATAATGTATGTGGAAGTGTTTTGAAAAGTATTTTTAACCAAGGCAAGCTCTGTTGTATTTTAAATGCAAAAAAGGGACTGATTTTCACCCCCAAACATGGGGGAAATATGTAGAAGGCTTGTTTGTGATTATTTTTAACTCTTCTAAAACAGAAAGCAAATACAGTTCTCGCTACTTATTATTCCAGCCTCAATAACCGAGTTATGTCTGTATAAGGTCTTAACACAGAGACCAAAATATACTTTTCTTTCCTTGCAATACTCAATGAGAGTTCACACAATGCAGTCGCCTCAATCTTGGCTTAACAGGATGTGATTATAATGTTCACATAACATGGTATGTTATAACAAGTACATCATATGGAGGCTTCAAACTCTGCCTTAGCATATTTGGGCACGCTGAATCACCAACTATCCAACTCCAATTTATCGTATGGTGTGAGCCAGTCAATAACTGTGATCTATAATTTTCTTGGAATTAATTGTTCAAAAATAATGAAGTCATGAGAAATAATCATTTTTCTCTTCTCTTCTGCTGAGACTGGGAATGTCCAGCTTTGCAGATATCAAATCGAATAAAGTTCTCGACAGGCGTTGAGTTTCATCTCCACACATCGCTCAGTTTTTCACACCAAATATTTCCTTTCTCCCAGCATAAGTGGAGAGCTTTGCCATGATTAATGTTGACTTTGACCCATGGTGATCCCTTTACGTAAGGTTCCCAATCTGGCCTTTACATCAATCCCTATCATTGATCGATTCAGATGGGGATGAAGCTAAAACATACAAAGACGAGGTTGCAGGAATTGTTATGTCCAGTATAATGAAAAGAAGAACTAGGGGTAACATGATAGCAGTCTTCCAATATCTGAGGAGCTGCCACAAAGAAGAGGGAGTTAACCTATTCTCCAAAGCACCTGAAGGCATCCCAACCTGGGGTCTGCTTCAGCCTCCTGGTGGGGGGCTTTGGGCGAAGGCTGGAGGGAAGTGCTGCTGGTGGTGAAGAGCCGGAGGGCCTAGTTCCAGTGGGACTGCATCACGGCCTGGAACTGGCTGACCATCTCAGCCCTCTGAGCCTTCAGGTGCCAGCACCTGGCCTTACACTCCCATAGGTCTTCCCTCTGCTTGGAAAGACTATGTTCATAGTCCTCAGTGAGGCACTTCTACTGAGACTCCTTCTCGATCAGATCCAATTTGAACTGAGCTGTTTTGCCAACTCTTTCTCGTGGTGGCTGCTTAGCTCCAGCAACTGCTTCCTGTTGGGACCCTATAAACCCCAGGCGGGGAGGGGAGGAGTGGCTGGGAGGGGAAGGGTGAGTAGTGGCTGGTGAGGTGCCCCTCAATGTGAGTGACATCGAGTTGACCATGCCCATCCAGTCACATGATCACCTAGCCAGGCCCACCCAGCTGGCCATTAGGCAGATCACATTAGTGGTCCATGGGATTTAAAATTATGAATGTAGTGGTCCCTGAGATCCAAAAGGTTGGTGACCCCTGAACTATAGAGTTTCACTGAGCCTTGAGCTTGTCCAAGGGACACCTCCTGCAAATTATGTATGCCCCTTCTTAACTCTAAATACTTTGGGGCAGAGCCCTTTCCAATCTTTTCCCTCAGGAAATTTTAGAAGGTCAATTAAATTTAAAGCTGGCCATGTTTAAATACACTCAACCAGATCAGAGGACAATACTAGCAGTTACTGTCCTTAGTCAGTTTTAGTATTGTGCTTTCAAAAAAATTTTGGCTGGGATGCTGTGCCAACCAAACCAGTTTGGTTAGTGTATGATTTGATGGGTGTTATGAATACACAAAAAAATTGCTTCCTTTAATGACCGTTGTGTTATGTGATGTTATGTTATGTTTCTGGTCACCGCTCAAGATGAGAGAAATGGACATCAAAGAAACTAATATTCCGTGTAGGGAAGTAAAAGGTGAAAGATGAGTAGGAAATATCAAATAGAATGAAGAAAGACCCGCCTCAAGCTCAACTAGAATGCTCAGGAACCATCTGGAATGATCTGGAAAGTCCTCCCTCCAAGTCCAGCCCCTTAAGATGACAACCTTCATTGAGACATTTTCACACCTCAGAGGTGTTCAGCCTGTTAACTGCACAATTTGTTCCAGGCAAGAACAAATTTCATAAGACTGATTTTCATAAGAAGGTAGCTCCAGGGTGCAACGGAGACTCACACCACCGCGTGGGTGTTGGCTGGGATTGTGCTCAAACGGTACAATTAGTTCACGATAACCAGGTTTCTCATTATGGCCCATGGATAGATTTTTCCCCCTCCTTCCAAGTCACAGCTACCTTGATGGCAACTACTGTACAAATCAATATCCCAATTATTCTTTTTAAAGTTCCCAGTGACCTTTTTAAAACAGTCCCTCCTTCCACTGTCCTTAAGGCTAAGGTAGCTTTTCATTACGGCACTGATCTGCCAACCTCATTATGGTGCCCTTATGGGACTACATTTCCCATCCTCACCAGGTAGATGGTCATGCTGGCCAGGGTTAATAGAGGTAAAACAGTAGTCACCAACTGCTGGTCTATGGACCACTGGTGCTCCACTAGAAAATTTTGGTGGCCCACAGAAAAATTATTTGCATTTTTTAATATTGCACTACATCAGGGGTCCTCAAACTGCGCCCCCTGGGACGGATACGTGCAACAAATGCTTGTGTTGCTGCAGAGCATCTCCCCCTTTGGGGTGTTTATGTGTGGGTCAGAGGGGGGGTAGAAATCCCAACTTGGGGTCTGCTTCAGCCCCCTCTTCCCCCAAAATTCATCACCCAAATTTGGCAGTCTGGTGAAAATCAAGCAACTTGATTCGCTTGCAATTCTTCTCCTCGGCCCACCACAAAACACTAAAAAGCAGACCTAACAGGTGTCTGCCTCGATGGCCCAGTGGGAAGAGTGTGGTACTGCAGGCCACTTCTGCTGCCTGTCGGTTGCCTGCAATTCCCCCGTTCGAATCTCACCAGGCTCAAGGTTGATTCAGCCTTCCATCCTTCAGAGGTAGACTTCAAGTCCCAGAATTCCCCAGGGACCTGTACAGGTAATCCTTAACTTGCAACCTTTTAGCTGCCAAAACTCACATTCCCTAGGATCTTGTCCACTTCCTCAGGAGCTACAGAATCAAACCGCATGCAATTCCACCCATCATTCAATTTCTTATACTGATCTAAGGGAGACTTTCCATTCATTCGGCATTTTATTTCTCTATTTTTACAAGAAGGAAAGCAATAATGTCTAACAAGCTGCATGTACCAAAATGGAATTTGCAATTAAAAAAATGGCCTAAACTTTTCTTTGTACTCGGAAACCCCTTCTGGACTTTATGCTCGAGGTGGGGGGGGGGGAATGAAACTTTGGGGAGGTTTTACAGATTAGATAGGTTTGTTGTTATAGAAGTGGCTATATTATGTAAAAGTAAAAAGTTGAGGTTGTATGCGATTATCTTATTCGACTGCCCCAAAGGGAATTGAAAATCAATTTTCTTTTCTTTGTTTTTCACCTTTTTCCTACACTTTTCCCTTCCATTTCCTTCACCTATCTTTCCTACTACTAATTTTTAAAAAAAGAAAAATGGCCCAAGCAAAGTGGCTGCTACTAAACAACGGCAGAACACCTACAAAAGTAGGAATGTGCATGCCGAGGCCACCGTTTCCTTCTGTCTCCTGTTGATTTTTTTTGCAAACAACTCATTTGTGGCTGCTCTTGTGCAGAAGAGTCTGAGGGGGAAAAAATAACAATAAATCTCACAACAGCCCCGCTATTTAAGCAGCTTTCTAGCTCGCAAAGCACACAAACTCTTCCCTCGCACAGCAATAACCGCAGGCACCAGTTCCGTAGCAACAGTTTGCAGAAACCAATTTCATTCTGCCTCAAGTACATTTAATGGTTACCTAACAAAGACTCCACTGTAACAGGAGAGGCTTTTCATGTGCACCGCAATCGTTTAGACAGAGCTGGCAAAGGGTGTGGGGGGGAGAGAGATGCTACTGTGCTCAATAAGGGCAACAACAGGATGCATATGTATTTAAATATCACGAGCTCCGGTGCACCCTGTACCTTCTCTGGATGGTCAACACAGAAATCTTGCACAGGTGTGTTTGAGAAGAAACGATGCTAAACCTAAAAGAAGAAGACCTGAAAGAAAATGCTAAGCCTAATAAGAGTGCAGAGAAGAGCAACATAGATGATTAGGAGATTGGAGGCTAAAACATAAGAAGACCGGTTGCTAGAAGTGGGTATGTCTAGTCTAAAGAAGAGGGATATGGTAGCTCAGTGGCTAAGATGCTGAGCTTGTCAATCAGAAAGGTTGTCAGTTTGGCAGTTTGAATCCCTAGCGCCCGCATAACAGAGTGAGCTCCCATAACTTGTCCCAGCTTCTGCCAACCTAGCTGTTCGAAAGCATGTAAAAAATGCACGTAAACAAATAGGAGCCACCTTCGGTGGTAAGGTAACAGCATTTCATTTACCTTCGGCATTGAGTCATGCCAGTCACTTGATCACGGAGACGTCTTTGGACAGCGCTGGCTCTTTGGCTTTGCAATGGAGATGATCACCGCCCCCTAGAGTCGGGAATGACTAGCATGCAAAAACCTTTACCTTTAGTCTAAAGAAAAGGAGGACTAGGGGAGACATTATAGCAGTGTTCCAATATCTCAAGGGTTGTCACAAAGAAGAGGGAGTCAACTATTCTCCAAAGCACCTGAGGACAAGAAGCAATGGGTGGAAACTACTCAAGGAGAGAATCAAGCTAGAACTAAAAAGAAATCTCCTAAGTCAGTGGAACAACTTGTGTCCTGAAGTTTTAGATGCTGAACACTGGTAGTTTTTAAGAAAGGTTTGAGTAACATTTGTCTGAAATGGAATAGGGCTTCCTTGCTGAGCAGGGAGGTTTGACTTGAAGCCCTCCAAAATGCCTTCTAACTCTGCTATTCTATTCTGTTCTGTTCCGTTCTTTTCTGTTCTACTCCGCTCCCCTTTGAACGGTCACTAAACCAATGGTTGTAAGTCAAGGGATATCTGCACTTACGATCCGTTTTTGAAGTGTGAAGCCACACACAGTACAGGATTGCGCAGTTGTCTTTTTTGTGCTTGACAATCAGCCAATATTTACAGTTATTTGCAGCACCATTTTCAACGTTGGTTGGTTTTGGTGGCACTGACCGATGACTTGTACTCAGACTTAAGACCATCGCACCATCCCTGCAGTCACATGATCACCTTTGGGTTGCTGGTCAATTGACCTGCATTTATGACTGCTTGCAGCATTCTGTGGTCTTGTAATTGTAATGTGCAACCTTTTTTTCTTAATGATTTCTAGCAAAAATCGCCCATCTGGAATCTGAATTCTGTCAATAAACAGGCAAGTCATTTCACAATTGCTGTAAAAATTGTGATATAATCAGATCCCACTTGATTTACGACCATGAAGTCAAGGATTATTACCTGTAGTGCAACAGAATGGATTGCAGAACAGCCTGGAGACAAGATTAAACGGGGCCTGTGTGGCCTTGAACAGATGCCAACAGCTCTTATGTACAGTTTTGCCCTTGAAAAGCAACACATGAAACAAGAATTTGAACACACAGAACTGCAGTTCGTGAGGAAGGGCGAACCTTAGCAGATACAGCCTCATTATCTGAACAGCATCTCAATCTGCCTAGTAACTTATTTTCCTTGTCTTGTCTTTGGCAGGTTTTGCTAATTAATCCGCAGACAAAAAATAAAATATATCCTAAAGGGGACTTAAGTGGGAAGAAAAGACAAAAAAAAACTGAATGGAAATGATTTTTGGACAAGAGGAAGGATTGGCTAGAATGCTTTATTTAAATCGTCTGCTTTTTAAAAAAATACACAAATTTAAATTCCATTCTATTCTATTCTATTCTATTCTATTCTATTCTATTCTATTCTACCCTACCCTACCTTACCCTAACCTAACCTACCCTAACCTACTCAAAGTATCCCATTCTATCAGAGTTCTATTCTAGTCCACTCCAGTCCAATCCAATCCCATATCATTCAATCCAATGCAATGCAATCTATTCCATTCTATCATGGTTCCATTCAGTTCTGTTCCTAGTAAACCTCCATGGCTGACTGTGGAATTGAACTTGTCCAGCAGCCTAACCATTACATTGCTCTGGCTCACAATCCAAAATTTACTTAAGGTTGTATTCTCCAAGTGTGTTGGACTTCCAAGCTCCAGAGGGCCCTAAGGTTCTCTTTATAATTTCTAAGTCTAAACTAGTTTGGGGATTTTTTGAGCCCCGGATAGCTTCCTAGGTCAGTTAAGATGACTTAGGTGCCATCAGTGGTGGGCCCCTAACCAGTTTACTACCAGTTCGCTGAGAGGGTGTTTTGCTGTGCATTTGACTGAAAACTATTCTGTGCATGAGCAGAAACATGCTGGCAACAAGAGACCGGGGAACTGGTGCGGGGGAGTGGCAGGCCTAGGCCACTGCCAGTTCCAGCGACTCAGGCTGCCATACCACTACTGGTTTGGCCGAACTGGGACGAACCGGTAGGAATGTACACTGGATGCAACCATTAAAACCGGCCATCCTGCTGAAATGTTTTGAAAAGGTGGAAGAAGTCACTTGTTGTACTTTCTGTATTTCACAAAGATCTTTTGCAAAATCAGTTGGACTGGTAAGATTATAAAGTTACAAGTTATGAAGGAACAGGTGGTGATGGTGGAGGAGGAGGAGGAGAAGGAGGAGGAGAAGAAGAAGAAACACCCCATCAAGCATAGTTTAGCCTCTGCTAATCAAACAAAGCATCAAATAAACAATCATGAGCCACCTGTATTTTCTCGAGCTTTTGGGGGGATAGTAGAAAAACATGTTTTTCAACAGAAAGTTTCGTTTCTGCTTTCTTGGCCTCCACCCAAGATCTTGCAGCTCTTAAAGAACAATTCTGTCCCAGGTTCTCCCTCGCTGTCAACAGTGCCAGTGTCCACAATAGCAGTGCCAGATACTGAAAAAAATGGATGTTGATTCTGTGATAAGGTAGGAAATTAAGAATCGACTCTCCACTGAAAAGCCACACCAAGCAAGGAAACTCCCAGGCCCAATATAACACCCGAGGCATGATTTCCTCTTATTGAAGAAACCTCTGCAATAAATACCCTGCTTCCCTGAAAATAAGACCTCCCCGGATAATAAGCCCAATTGGGCTTTTGAGCACGTGTGCTAAAACAGTGATGCCTAACCTTTTTGGCACCGAGTGGCAAACCAGATCGTGTGTGCATGTGCATGGGCCAGAGCACTGGAAACCCGAAGACTAGATGGCCAACGTGCGCATGTCTGTTTTGGGGTCCTTTTCAGGCCATTTTTGGGGTGTGGGGTGTTGTCTGGCCTGTTTTTGGGCTTTGGCCAGTTTTCAGGCCCCCAAAACAGCCCAAAACCAGGCCGAAAAACAGCCTGTTCCCCCTCTCCCTAATTTTCAGGCCATTTCCAGAACTCTGGTGCCCGCAAAGACCAGCTGAGAGAAGATTGCATGCACATCAAAAGCAGTTTGCAATGGCCCACATGCCCACAGAGAGGGCTCTGCATACCGCTTCTGGCATGCATGCCATAGGTTTGCCATCACATGCTAAAATAAGCCGTCACCTGACAATAAGCCCTCTCCAAAAATATTTCAGCACAGCAACACAGAAGGGACTCGGGTTCTAGAGCTGATGTCACCAATTTGGGTCATGAAATGTCTGCAAGAAAACCACCAAGGTCAGAGAGCACCAAGGTCCTCACAGTCCAACCCTGAACTACAAATATTCTCCTCTATCGGTAGTTAGAGCTGTGCAGATCATCAAAGGTCCACTTCGTTTTGATGAAAGCTTGGAGTAAGCATGTAAACACTCTGAAGATCTGTGGCGCTCTAGCAACCGATAGAAGAGAACAGTTGTAGTTCCGGGTTGAACTGTGGGGCCCTTGGTGCTCCCTGAGCTTAGTGGTTTTCTTGCAGACATTTCATGACCCAACTAGGTGACATCATCAGTGCTAGAAAACCACCAAGCTCAGAGAGCTGCAAAGCAAAAAAGTCCCTTTTGCTTCTCTTGCTCCTAAAAGCAAACCCATTGTATTCTGCTGTCGCTACTTTTCTTTTGCTAGAAGATACACAGAATTTCCATCCATCCATCCAACCATCCATCCATTCCAGTTTGTGGGTGACCTAAACCAATTCTGATTTATTTAATTAATTGGTTCAACAGCCTTTGGCAATCCACAAGATCCTAATGAATATAGGTAGGAATTTTAAGAAACCACCCCAACAGAAGAGATGGAAGCCAGCCATTAAGGGTTGTTTTTTTTAAAGTAAAACTGGCTCTAACAGGATATTATCCAACAACACTCGATCAAGCCAAGACAAATCTCCATTCCAATAATTTTTGAAACTATTCATGTTGCCATTGGATCAACGCCTAACTTCGATATAGCCAACAGATCTGCCTTACAGTGGAAAGAGCTGTTACCTTAAATTGATTGATCTCCCGCCCTCCTTTTCCTTTCTAAGCTGTATTATCCCTCTTTCAAACCAGGACTGTCTGCAGGTTATTTAAGATAGTAAGATGCATCACTGGGTGGCAAGAAAGAAAGTATAAAAATTCATAAAGGGAAGTTAAATGGTGGGTAAAACTATCACAAGTAGAGCCATAAACCACCGGAAGAAGTTTGGGCTAACCTAGATTCCATCTAAATATAATCAAATATTCTTGATTACTGTATAAGATCAACAGTGGAACAGTCTACCTATGGAGGAAATGAGCTTTGTCTCTGGAGGGTTTTAAGAAGTGGCTGGTGACCACCAGACACCTACTAACACATGTGGTGGACATGTAAAAAAAGCAAGCAGATTTTGGTTACAAATAGATGTAGCTAGAAAAAATGGTTGGACAACACATAGAATTTAAGCCAGAATTATTTCTATTGGGTATTATAACAGAAGGCTGTAGCAAAGGGTTAATATACCTAATACTTCATATCTTAACAGCAACGAGAATGGTGTTTGCACAGCAATGAAAAAGTGAAAAGAAGATAATAAGGAAGATATTAATTTGCGCAAAAATGGATAGACTAACATTAGAAATAAAAAACAAGAGACAGAATATTATGACACACTGAACACATTTAATCAATGGTTGGAAACACGAGGTATCCAAATGATTTACACATTTTTTTCCAGATTCCTTGGTTACCGACCACATCCAAGGCCTTTTATGGACTTGATAAGAACAGGCACTACCCATCATCCACTGAGATGCTCTCGTGCAGGAAAACATGGGTTGAAAATATTTGTGCTTTATTTTTTTTCTCTCCCAAATACTATTTCCATCCATGAAACTGGGTCTTTAATTCCTGTGAATATACTTCTGAGTAAGTCCCATTGAATTCCAAAGAAGTTGCTAGTATTTCAGTGCCAGCCCAAAAGGAAAGATAAAAACAGAAGCAGCTGGAATCGTTTATTCCGTCTTTCAATGGGCTTTTGAGAAATTCGGCATAATTAGCTGCTAAAGAAAGCCAAGAATCAGCGAATGAGGTAAAAAAGCATTATGAAAAAGCTACAGAAGAAGAGGATTAAGCTGGGAACTCAGAAACAACAGGGGAACGTCACCAGTTTAACGTTTCAAGATTTCCTGTCAGAACTAAAGCCAATTAAAATGTCTTGCCAGAGAAAGAAAAATAAAATGTGCAATAGTGGCAAATATCTGAATATTTATGCAATAAAATCTCAGAGTGTGATCCTGGATGGAAAAACAAACATATGACCCTAAGCATAAAAGGTAAAGGTTCCCCTTGCATATATGTGCTAGTCGTTCTCGACTCTAGGGGGCGGTGCTCATCTCCGTTTCAAAGCCAAAGAGCCAGTGCTGTCCAAAGACGTCTCCGTGGTCATGTGGCCGTCATGACTCAACACTGAAGGCGCACGGAGCGCTGTTTCCTTCCCACCAAAGATGGTCCCTATTTTTCTACTTGCGTTTTTATATGCTTTCGAACTACTAGGTTGGCAGAAGTTGGGACAAGTAAAAGGAGCTCACTCCGTTATGCAGCGCTAGGGATTCGAACCACTGAACTGTCTATCTTTCTGATTGACAAACTCAGCATCTTACCACTGAGCCACTGGTGTCTCTTAATGGATATAGTTAGAAAAGGCATAGCATTATTCCTTGATGATCCGCTAAAACACACATAATTAACAGCCAGATCACCTTCCTCCTCCTGCATTGAAATCCTTATTTTTCACATCTGTCTCTGGAGGAATGCATATAAGAACTACCATAATGGGCAGAAGCCGGATGCAATGGTACGTCAGCCCTTTTGTTCTTTTAGCCATTTCTGCTACCCTTTCAAAGTTCAGACTCTCCACTTATTTGTCTTTGCATTTTTACGGAAAGCTATTCCAGACTCAAGATTTTATCAAAGTATTGAAACGCTGCAAATGGCAAAGAACAAACAGTACAGAATGGAGGATATTTCATTTGGCAGAAACATAGCTCTGCGGCGGCTCCTTAGAGGCACAATTTCCCTAAAATCTAGGTTGGCCCCCTCACCGGTTTCCAAACAATCATCTGTCTCCTTTGTGAATATGCTTATGAGGAACACAACGGACAAACAACTTGCACCCAAAACTTTGCAATGCTTGTAAGAGGCAAGACAATTTTGCCCTACAGAAAATCCTCAGCTTATGACAATAATTGGAACCAGAGCTTCTATCTCTAAGAGATGAACTCGTTAAGTGAGTCATGATTGGTTTTGCAATATTTTTACTTTACTTTATTTCTTTACTTTATTTCAATTTATATACGGCGCCTTCTCCATCGAAATGGACCCAGGGCAGTTTTGCCTCAGTTGTTAAGCAAATCACCAAAGTTCTTAAGCAAAGCAAATGGTTGTTAAGCCAATCTGCCTTCTGCCCTGGCACTGTGTTCATTGGAAGCTCCCTGGGAAGGTGGCAAATGATGATCACAGGACTTTGGGTCTCTGTGATCTATAGGCCAGTTGCCAAGAACCCAACTTTTAATCATGCGACTTTGAGGATGCTATGATGGTCATAAGTATCGTAACTTACGACTTAATCATAAGTCCCTTTTTTAAATGATGTTGTTGTCAGTGTGTGAAGCATCTCTATGAATACTATCAAATTGCCATAGAGAGAAGGGGGAATTCCAAACATACCTGGGGTCAAAAAGGAATCTCAAACCGGCCTCTGAATGCTCATGTCTAAACTACCATCTCTCATTGGCTGTGATTTATGACGAAGGCTGAGGGGAGTACAGTAATGCGGGCAAAGTTCAGAAGCAGATAAAGAAAGCAAAAAAGATAAGAAATGCCTAATGAGGAATGCCTAATGAAGCTGTTAATAAATCACTGTTTATTATAAAGTAGGCATCATCAGGGCACTTGACAGTTGTAAGTTTGAACAATCGTTAAATGAATGGTCAGACCTTGGGGACTACCTATATAGCTCAGAAGCAAACACTGTTCACAAGGGCAATGCTGATGGTCCTTATTCTCTGTCCAAAACCAAAAAGGCATCTGATGTCAAAGCTAACAAATTAAGAGCTGCTTCTTCTTTTAGCACTTGGAATCCTGATGTCAGACATGGGAGCCATCTTGGTTTACTTTTGGGATTTCAGGCCTGCCACATTTTCTACTGTGGGAAAATGGGAGGGGGGATGACAGACAGTGCGGGTGATATGTAGCCATAACAACATTCTTTCTCAGAAAGCCAAGGTCATCTGGCACTGCAGCTGGGATGAGATGGCTGGGAGATAACTCCTGCCTTGAATGATACCTGATTGGATCGTGTGATGGACATGTGGCTGCTGGTCAGGGGTTCCAACTTTCACTTGGGTGGGGGGTGGGGAAAACCTGGAAGCTTTCA
>JAPKID020001032.1:1879-15762 GCA_026931265.2 Tropidonophis doriae | reverse complement strand
GAGAGCGTTGCAGTAGTCCAACTGGGAGGTCACCAGCGCCTGAGTGACTGTGCGGAGGTCATCCCGGCTCAATAAGGGACGCAATTGGCGGACCAAGCATACCTGGTAAAAAGCCTTCCTGGTCAGATAATGTGGCATATTTCATTCTAGTTTTGTAGATAGTGTTTTGTAGATACTATCAGAACATTTTGTAGATGTTTTGTAGATACTATCAGAACATTATACTGGCGCTTTGAGAGTAATCTTTTATAAAAGGCACTTCTATCAAATGTCATTTTCTTTCTGAGATACCAATTTTGGAATAGCTATTACATTAAAAAATATGGCCAGTTTAGAGGTTCCATACAAATTTGTGAGAAGGGGAGCAAATTTAGGCTAGATGCCCTAATATGTGGCCATATCAGAAAACTGACTCCAAAGAAAGGCTAAAACTATTTGAACTGAGATTGGTTATAATAAAAGAATCTTGAAACTCTTCTGTACTTTCTCCTCTTTCTTCTAGTTCTGTGAATTAGAGAAGCATCTGTCTGAGCCAGTTCTAAATATTAGTATTTTGTTCTGGACTTAAAAAAATGCTTCAGCCCTTTTGCCCAATTCCTGCATATCTTTGTCAATATCGTCTTCCTACATGATGTTCTTACCTATTTTTACCTATTGCAGATAAAGTGGTAGATAAAGGAATTGCAATGTTATTTTAAAATTATACTGGTGACATTTTCCTTACGAATAAAACTTTACACATGACCAAAAGTACGAAGTACTTTTCTATCCCTCATTGTAAGGGACTGAGAGAGAAGGGGAGAATCCTCCCAAAGAGGAGTAATTCTCCTTCAACCCACTATACCAAAAATAAGTCATAATCCACAGCTCCTCATCACAACTTTCTGAAGTGTTTATGATGTTCTGGGAACTATCAGGAGAAAGGAAAGGTTTCTCTCAACTTTTTTCCTCAATGTGACAATGGGTATTTTCCTAAGTTTGTTTGGTTTTTGCTTAGTCATTTTTACACTGTATTTTTATCTCTGATGCTATGACTGATTTATATGACCCTGACAATTGAATGTTTTATACACACACACACATACACACAGAGCATATTGAGGTATAAGTCATTTAGATTCTTTTTACTTCATTTTTAGTATTGCTATGATGTTTTGGAGTCTGCTCCATGTTTGGATTAAAATCTTTTTCTCATTTTAGCATCGGTTGCAGAAGAAGAGAGAGGTATTATTCCACGGGCAATTCAAGAAATATTTCAGATTATTTCTGAAAACCATAATACTGATTTTGCAATTAAAGTTTCATACATAGAAGTCTATAAAGAAGAACTCAGAGATCTCCTGGAACTAGAGACATCTATGAAAGATTTGCATATTAGAGAAGATGAAAAGGGCAATACAGGTAGAAATATAAATTTCAACTAAGTTTTTATTTGCTAATAATTTTGAAATTTTTAAAATGTTCATATTTTCAATAGATATATCTCTAAAATAATGTTAAATTCATTTTACTAAAGTTGAATTATTCAGAGGAAATGTAACTTTCATTTTTATGCAAAGTAATTTGTACTTTAAATGTAATGCTTTAATGTGTTTTTCTATGTTTAATAATTGTTGTTATGGTTGTCCCAAAGGGGTTTTTTCAAGAGGCAACTGGATTTTCTAGTTAATAATAAAATAACAATTGGTGTGGAGCCAACAAGACTCCACACCAATTTGCACCACTCAGGTGACCCTGACTATACAGATAAACCTCCAGGTGACCTTAATGACTCACTAAAAGAATGCAAATGACCAGCTGTCTGCAAGGAGTATAAATCTTTCCATTCCATACCCTCCAGTCAGAACTGAAGAAGCTTCTTGGATAAGAAAAGAAATTTCTTCAAAGAAAAACCAAAGTCCAAATTGCCTCTTGAAAAAAGCACCTTTGGGATAACAATGCATTCATTTTCTTCAAATGTCCATTGTAGTGTTATGAGTATTTTTACTCCATTTAAAGCTATTTTTCCATTTGTTATCTCACTTAAAGGCGCTGTGGATCATCATAAAGTATTACATTTCATACAGCTATATACACGTTCTGGCATATCCAAGAATTTTCCCTACTTTACCTTCTATTGACTCTGCGACTATTTTTATGCAATTGAGTACAGTTAAAAATATTGTAAGAAAACTAGTTTAGATCATCAATTTGTCCCACTCATTAGGAGTTACACTGACAGTCACTGACTTTCCAGGATTTCTGACAGATTTCATTCCCATTTTACCTAAGCTAGCAGACACTGATTGGGACTTTTGCTTGCAAAAAATTTGTACTATCACTCAACTATTGCTTTGTAATCTACAACTGTATGTATGCTATATTATGTACAAATACTAGTTCTTAAATACAAGTATGTAAGAGACAAAGCATCTTTGTTGTGTCATAACATACATTTTGATAAAAGCTTCATTTGCTGCTTATTTTATAATATTGTATTTTGTATGAATTCTTTTTTGCTTGAAAAATAACTGGATTGCCTATATAGTTGTTAAAAACTTTTTTTATAAAAATGTTATTTTTATATCCTTTATTGTTTTAGTAATCGTTGGTGCCAAAGATTGCCAAGTGGAAAGTACAGAAGAAGTGATGAGCCTATTGGAAACAGGGAATGCTGCTAGACATACAGGGACAACCCAAATGAATGAGCATTCCAGCCGATCCCATGCTGTTTTTACCATCAGTGTCTGTCAACAACAGCAGCCTTTGCAAAAGGACAAAGAGGGTGCACAAAATTCACCCAAAAATTCAGGACAGCAGATTGCTTCTAAGTTCCACTTTGTAGATCTTGCTGGATCAGAAAGAGTTACAAAAACTGGCAACACTGGTGAAAGATTCAAAGAATCTATTCAGATCAACAGTGGTTTATTAGCTTTGGGAAATGTGATAAGTGCACTTGGAGACCC
The DNA here is from genome assembly GCA_026931265.2 of Tropidonophis doriae. Classification (NCBI taxonomy): domain Eukaryota; kingdom Metazoa; phylum Chordata; class Lepidosauria; order Squamata; family Natricidae; genus Tropidonophis; species Tropidonophis doriae. Next base: position 12,817 of record JAPKID020001032.1, on the reverse strand, counting down.
AAAAAGAAAAAATGTACATATTCCATATAGGGATGCTAAAATCACACGTATCCTTAAAGACTCTTTAGGAGGCAATGCAAAGACTGTCATGATAACATGTATTAGTCCATCTTCTTCTGATTTTGATGAATCATTAAATTCCATTAAGTATGCAAACAGAGCAAAAAATATTAGGAACAAACCTATTGTCAACTATAACCCAGACTGGGATCGTATAGATGAAATGGAGCTTGCCATTAAGTTGCTTCGGGAAGCCTTGCAAAACCAACAAACTAATGGACAGTCTTCTGGTAGCCAAGGGTCACAAGATTTATGCCAAGACAAAAACAGAATTCGTTGTCTTGAACAGCAGCTTGCTCAGTTTCAAATTGAAAGTTTTAATTTGCGAAACTGCATTGAAGAAGCTTATTTATTTCTTGTTGATTTAAAAAACATTGCCAACCTATCAAAACATCAACTTGAAAAACTGCAAGAATGGATCCATGTAGCTCAAGAACTTAGGAGAGAGGCATCTATTCCCCAGATAAACAGTGGAACAGTAGCTGACCAAGAAGGACCATATCATATAACGATTCTTCAGCTTAAAAGAGAGCTGAAGAAATATCAGGTACTTACTGTAAATTTAATATAAGGGTACTATAAATTATAAATAAGAGTATTATAAATTAAGGTAAATTTAATAAAATTATATGCAGAAACGTTGTCTGCACATTAAGGCAGAGTTTTGTTCAAATGAATTTATATCCCCTCCCATTCTAGCATGTCCTGTGGGATAATTTGAGAGGCATGTTAAAACAACAAGCAGGAGAACAATACCTCAGTTTAGTACAACTTAATATTAAAGATTGGTTCTTTATTTGGAAATGGTTCACTATGCCATCATTAATAGAGATCTTCTCTCAGGGAATTATGGATTTCTTTCAAAGGTCAGAGCTTTGACAAGTCATCCTCAGTCTAAGAAGTCTTTCAGTTTATCTTGGAACTTGCCTAGCTGCTTTTTCTAATATAGATCATTTGTATTTTTTAATTATTTTTAAAGCTAATAAACAGTGAAGCATTCTTTTAAAACTTCAGTGGTTCTATTATCTTTCTCTTGGCTAATATTTCATTTTCTTTTCAGGATGAACTGTTACTCTATACAGTTCCTTTGTTTGCAACTCTTTCTGTCTTTTTCTCCCTGATCTAAAATGCTTAGATTACAAGAATGCAACTGTTAACAGAAATGATCACTGAATATTGTAATTATAAAACAGATGAAAATCAATAATAGCACCAAGAATTACAAGTTATTCATTAGTCTTCTCCAACACCCTTGGGGAATACCAGACTGGGGAGGCTGCAATATAGTATATAAAAATTACAAATCACATTATATCTGGAAAATATTATAACATTAGTTCTGTTGGGGATCTTTTACAAATTATATGTATATTGGTTGAATCATTAAGATGGTAAATTCAACATCCAGAAGCCTGATTTTTTACATTCGTCAACTATAAACAAATATGTCCTTTGGATATTAAAAAAAAAGGCTCTTATATTTCCATTACCTACTTATCAGAACTAGTTTAGTGGAAGTAATGTTCTGCACTTTAATTAAATTATTGGGTAGGCCTAGTGGGACATAAGCTTGAAATAGTTATGAGTGAATCTTAAATTAGCAGACGAAAATGTTATACAATAAGCCTTTTTTCCCTTAGATTTCTGAAATATCATGCATAATCAGGGAAAACTGCTGAACATTATGAATTTTGTTTTGGAAGTTAGTTAATTAATAGTTTATTTTACTCAGGCCAGGCCGGCTTGCTGGAAAAGCTAGCTTTTTAGGGCGTGTCGGAAGGAAGGGAGGTCGGGAATCATGAGAAGCTCCGGGGGTAGCTCATTCCAAAGGGAAGGAACTCCCACAGAGAAGGCTGTCCCCCTGGGGGTCGCCAGCCGACACTGTCTGGCTGACGGCACCCTGAGGAGGCCAACTCTGTGGGATCGTACTGGACGATGAGAGGCTACCTGCGGCAGTAGGTGGTATCCGCCCAGTCACATGACCACCAAGCCACGCCTGCCAATCCAAGCCACGCCTACCATGCTATGCCCACATAACTGGTAGGGAAATTTTTTGAATTTCACCACTGTAGAAATTTACAACATTCATGCAGTCATACATTTCCCTCCTGCCTTTGCTACAAGACACTGTTCAAGGGATGACTCAGTATGGGCCATTTGAGGAAAGGAGGAATTAAGACAGCCTTACCTCTTTTAGTTCCTCTCCTGGATATAAAGGGAAAGGATCCTGAGCCATTCTGATCTCCAAGTCAGCATGTGCGAGCCGGACCTGGCCAAGAGCATCAAGATGGACTGCCCCATCTACTCCACGAACCACCGGATTGAGGATGATACAGTAATGTCGTGGTGGGACCATCACCATCTTCTTTGGAGCTAATATGATCCTGAAGTGGAGAAAAGCAAAGTTTTTCAAAGAAAAAAACCAATGGTATAAGTACAGATTAGGCGAGACACACGTCAAATAGAGTAGCTGTGGAGATCGCTTCCACCTTCCGGAGGCGACGGACAAGTTTCTTTGACTCATCCGCCACTCGTCTTCTTTAGTGGCCCTCTCGGGGGCATGGGGCTCTTGTAGGGAGCTCCAACCGTAAGAGCGGCTTGCGGTGAAACCCCCACCATGATGGTGGTCGGGGGGCGGGCGTTCCCGCCTCGCTCCAGGAGTCGGAGAACAGAATGCGGGGGGAAGAGTTTCTCTCGCCGAAGAATCGCCGGAACTGCAGAAATTGAAGCAGTGGGCTGAAAAGCCGGAGCTGGGGGAACTGCCGAGGCTCCATTGCAACAGAGCGGTTTGTGAGTTGGTTTCCTGACTTTTGATGCTTTCAACGTTTTAAAAAGAGAAATAGAGGGGGGAGTTTGTAAAAAAAAAAACTTGGAACAAGCGGCGATTTAAAATGCTCCTCGGGAGCAGGGAAAGAGAGAAAGTAACATCCTGCTAGATAACAATTGAAAATGAAAGTTTTTGCTAAATGTGGATTCACAGTTGATACTTTGTATCTGAACCTTGCTATAGCAGAAATGAACTTTCACTAACTCTTCACAAATGCCGAAGAAGCGGAAAAATGGCGCTTCTTTGTTCTCAGTTAAAAAACCTTTTGTTTTGACTTTTAAATGTTCCTTCACCTTTACAGCACTGCAAAAATTTATATACATGCCACCTCAGTGACTCTCGGGATTTCTCCCATTGTGTGCCTTCTTTTCTCATTGGATTTGATTGTTAATTTTTTTTCTCTCTGGACTTTATGAAAAGTATATTGTGAACTTAGATAAGACCTTTCCTTCTTCGACCTCATGGACTGCTGCTCCCCAGACGCCATCTTAATTACAACAATATAAAACTTTGACTATGGCATCAAAGAAGCCTCCGCATGGAAAACCTCTTTCCGCACCAGCCTCATTAAGAGCCAGTCCGGATTTACAGCAGCCCAAGATTAGTGCAATGCTACAAAAAGAAACACCGGGAGAGGCTTCTCAACTATCAACAATAGAGAAAACTCTACAAGATATAATGAAAGAAATAAAAGAAATCCGGAAAGATATGATGAGTTCAAGATTGGAACTTTTGGAGACACAGAGATCATTAATGGAAAATAAAGAAAAAATTGATGGCTTGGAGGGAGGGGCAGTTGAGATGAGGGGGGAGATAAGGGATTCTAAAAAAGAAATAGTAGAACTAGCTGGTCATATGTCTAGAATGGATTTTGAAAGAATGTCTTATTTTTTAAGGTTTCAAAATGTTCCTGAATTACCATCAGAAAGCTTAAAAGATTTAATGTCTACAATTTTAGGGCGGGAAAGCAGCTAGGTCTCCCACTATATTTGAGAGACCTGGGCCCTCTTCCAGGACCCCAGGATGATTGCAAATTATTCAGTAGCATTTTAATTAGATTTGAGGTCTGTTTCTCAAAGGCATCGAGGGATTTTCCCTCTAGATAAATTCTTTGGATCTCAAATTAGGCAAAAGAGCTCTACTGAACACCAGCAATCTGAGCCTTTCAGACCACTAGCATTTTCATTTTATTCTCTTCTCTGGAAGGCTCAGAAAGGGACTGGAAAAGAAGAGAAAACAATACTGAATGCCAGTGATCCAAAAGACTCAGAATGCTGGTGTTTATTAGTGTTCTTACAGGATTTGAGGTTTGTTCCTCCAATATGCAAGAGGATTTATCTCACTGCATAGAGAAGAGGGGACATACCTCGTAGTGCTGGGGAGAATGTATGTCAAATCCAATGCCCTCCTCTGCTTGCAACCTTCCCTGCCAGATTTACTTATTAATTGCCCACCTTTATTATTTTTATAAACTTAAGGTAGTGAACACATCTAATATTCGTTCTTCCTATTTTCCCCACAATGACACTATGAGGTGAGTTGGATGGAAAGAGAGTGACTGGCCCAAAGCTACCTTTCTGGAGAAACCAGTAGAAAAGATTGCATTATCATATGATCTCAGGACAGTTGGCAACCAATCATAAATGTGAACTGGTTGCCAAGTGCCTGAAATGTGGTCATGTGACTGGGAAGGGCCCAGCACGATGTTTTATGATGGCCAGAGGTGCTTTATGGGCTGTAAAATACCCATTCCAAAGCCTACTGTGAATGGTCATTAAAATATTGGCCATAAGTCAAAGACTACCTGTATTCAATTTTTCACTTACAAAGCAGTATGCTCCAGTGATTCCAGGTATATTTACTCCTGAGAAAATAATATATTCATTGCTAAAGAAGTAAAAATGTTTAGAATAATCGTAACCTGCTTAAACAATAGTTTTAGACACAGCACACTAAAAGCAGTAAAAAACACCATGTTTTCAACTGAAGTTTACAGTTAATAAATTATAATTCTCAGGAAAATACATACCTCCCATTGACTGATTACACCCTTTAATTGCTGGATTTCTGCATCTTTCTTTTCAAGTTCCAATTTTGATCTCTCTAGTCTTCCATCTTTTAGAAAAATACCCTATAAATCAAGAATTAAAGAATATAAACTTTAAGGTTTATATCAGTTACAGAAACATAGAATATTAATAATTAATGCATTTTCAAATGCTGAAATATGTTCAGCGATGCTATACATCCACATTTATTATATGTCAGAATCATAATAAAACATCTTAATAGAATTGATCAGGTTAGCAAAATTCTGTCTTATTTTACAATGTTTACAGTACTAATAATATGTAATCACAGTCTGTCCTTGCATTGACTTTTTGCTCATGGAAAGGATACCTTTTCTCACTCTAAACAGATCTGGAAATTAAGAGGAAATTTAGTTTGTGAATCTAGTTTACAAAGAACCAAATAATCCAAGATTGAATAAGATATCAATATATTTTTGTTTGTTTGCAAGAAATGCTAGCAAACAGAAATAGAACAGGGAAGAATAGATTGTTTGTACTAGTACATCATTCATAAATTGTGACTTTGCAGAATCCTAGATAGTTTTCTGTACCAATTTGTCCATTATATGGAAACTAAATTTTAGAGGTAACAAGACAATCAGTGAATGTTTAAATCATAGTTGCAGAGACACTTATTTACCAGATTCCTCAATGATACAGCTTCTAATGTACTACCTTCACTGAAAAAGTTATTAAAAATTCCAGGAAATATTCAAGAAAATGCCTGTCTTGAAAATAAGCCATGTTTGAAATGTATAGCATAGTAAAACATCAGGAGTTGACAAAGAAATGTTTTATGATAGTTTCTATTATTTCATCAAATGTTTTATAACATTTGTCAAATTTCAATTCCATAGGAGTCACAGATCCCAGATTTTGGATGCATTTTGTAAATTCAGTCATTTGAGGTAACTTCATTCAAAAATTGTTGCCCTACGATCCTCTGCTTTCTCTAGTTAAAGGTTACACATTGACAAACAGGAGTGTTTTAGTAGTATACTTGACAACCCATGACTCACATGGGTCATCATTACAGAGATATTTCCTTACTTACACAGATAAATAGAATCACCAAGGGTAGGCAAAAACAGCAGTCACAATGAAAGCAACTTCAAATTTCCTGCTGGCTTCTCCATTGACTTTGCTTGGGGAAAGTTGGTAGGGAGCATTGAAAATCATGACCATATGACCGAAATGACTGCAGAGATGATGCAATGGCCACAATTTTGTCAACAGGAGTGGTCTAAACATCCTTCAAATTTTAACCAATGGGATTGAATGTAGTGCAGTAATGGCTTTCTGGACTTTGGATGCATTCTTTTAAAGCTATCTCATTTGAGGTACAGATAGTTCTCAATTTACAAGCCCACAATCTTGATCATAAGTCATGATGATCCTAAATAAAGTGGGTCAGAGCCGAGGTTTCCTTTTTTTGCAAGATCCTTAAGCAAACATAGCCGTTGTAAAGCAAATGAAATTTTAAAATGAACAAGATGGTTCTTAAGCAAACATCAAATCATTAAGCAAACATTGTTTGCTATTAGATGGTCTTTGATGGTAACTAGAAATATTAAATACCAGCAAAAATGTAGGTCATGTGACTTTGGGATGCTGCAAATAGCCATAAATGCAGTCCAGTTGTCAACTGCCCAAACTAGAAAAATTCTGCCAGAACAAAATCCAGGTTGTAAGTTCCATTTTCAGGTTCCATTTTCAGGTTCCATTGGCACATCAAGCGGTTGCTAAGTGACCATCTGTAAGTTGAGGACTATCTGTACCTTGAGTCACAAATTGTTGCCCTAAGATACAGCCTTCTGGCCATAGAATGTTCCAAACAGATAGGAGAGTTTTAATAGTACATTGGACCACTTGAGACCTGTTGAGTCATCTTTTCAGAAATTATTTCCTCAGTACTTTCAGAAATTGCTGAACTTCTAATGCATTATCCTCACTACTAAAGTTGGGATATATTCAGAGATGTAGCTGCCTTGAAAATAGCCCATTTTGAACTATATAGCACAGCCAAACATCAGCATACAAATGTTTACTACACTTTGTATTATATCATATGATTTTATGCTAATTTTATGGCATCAAATGTTTCACAAAATAAATTTGTAAAATTTCAATTCCACTGGAGTCAGGGGTCCTGGATTTTGGATGCATTCTGTAAATTACCCAATCTTGGTTGAAAAACTGCTACAACAAAAACAGTATCATATACTGTTTTGTCCACTTAAAGATTACAGGAATAAAAAATTATCATATATAGAAAGATTATTGATAAATGTTTTTGAAGGAACAAATATGCAGGTTCAATTCAAGACAAGTTCAAAAATAATCTTCTGCCAGAGTTGGCAAGGGAGTAAGAATATCCTAACCAATATTAACATTAGCTTTCCTGATCATCTAAAAATCTTTTTGCCAACATTGTTTGCATTATTGCCAGATATATGAAAATAGCAACTCTATTTTATTTGTGGACTTTTCTGTAACATGACAAACCAGCTATTAATTTGTTTTGTATTTATTTAAAAAAAGTATCATGCTCTTGAAATATAAAAGCTCCAGAGTGACATAACTAAGATTAATAGATATTCTGTCCATATATTTGACACAATAAAAACAAAGATGAAGAAAAGAGAAAGAGAACAAGCAAAACCATGGCCCATTCTTAAAGTGATGTAATTGCTTGTTAGATAATTTCCAGTATCAAGAATTTACTGATTTGTTTTGCAAGTCTTATGCTGCTTGTTTCTCCTTTGAGTTGTTTAGGATAATCAATTTTGACACTTCTAATTTATCTATACTCCTTAAACTGCTGATATTATATGTATTTAATTCCTCTTAAATATACCTGTGTGCGGTCACAAAATGTACTGTTATCTATTCCATAATCTGTGATAGGCTCCCTTCTTTTTTCTTTATTTAGAATTTTATGCATATCATCTTCCAGTCTATTGAAGAATTCGCCATCATTCAAGAGAGTATGTGGCGAGTTCAATTCCTGTAAAGAAACTATAATTAACTTCTAACAAAAACCACCCAGCAGCTAGACAATTATTGTTTTAAGGCTCATGGACCAATTTCAAAACAGAAGTTATAAATTCTTATCAAGAAATCCTATGCTCATGGATAGATTTAAATATGAACTGTCACTGTTGATCAAGTTGTAATAATTCCCCATGCTGTTAGATAACAGGATACGTAGAAATGTGTCCAAATGCATTTGAATGTAACACTGAACTAGAGTGATAAGAAGTTGTAATAAGCCTTAAAGCCACGTATGTGTCCTTTCTTGTTTTATAGCTTTCCATCTATTTTAGATAAGCCACCTAAAACAAGAGTTCTGTGTACTGTGACCCCTAAAAGAAAAAAATTTGTGGAGGCAAGGTAGAACCACTTTTAAAATTTACCCTGAGCTTTATTATAGGGCTTATCAGGGCAAAATGAGAGTGAATTTTGACAGCATTTCTACTTTGCTGCTATGGTACTAAGCCTGATCAGCTTTCAAACCAAAACATAAATTTTGCACCTGCTCCCAAGCTGCTCATGATCTCCCTGGGGGAGTAATGATTTGAGAACTGCTATCATAAAAAGTACAGGTGATCCTTGACTTATGACCACAATTGAGACCAGAATTTAAATTGCTAGGAAAGGTGGTTAAGTGAGTCATGCCTAATTTTAAGACCGTGTTTGCCATAGTTAAGCAAATCACTCCAGCTGTTAAGTGAATCCAGAGTTCCCCATTATTTTGTTTGCCAGAAACTGGTTGAGGTTGCAAATGGTGATCACATGAACCTGGGATGCTGCAACTGTTATAAATATATGCTAGTTGCCAAGCATCCCAATTTCGACCATCTGACCGTGGGGATCCTGCAATGGTTGTAAGTTTGAGGATTGGTCACAAGTAATTTTTTTCAGTGCCATTGTAACTTGGAACTGTAATTAAATGAATGATTATTAGTCAAGGATTATCTGTAGCTAACATTAATTCTAATTTATTGAAATGAACCAGTGAACTAACCAATGATTTTAAGCCTCTATGATTCAAACTAGGCCTCATTAAATTCAATCATAGTTTGTCTTGTAAAACTCAATTAAAAATAGGCCTTGAATAGCTCACAAGCTATATTGATGTAAAACTCATAATCTAAGGGGAGCAAGGTTTGCTCATGTAATATTTGCCATGTGGACTCCATTAAACAAGACATACATAATTATTAAGAAAGCCTCAAACAAGGAAGAAAAAAGTAGTGGGGAATCAATAGAAAGGTAAGGCATGAGCAAGCATAACGGATACACAACAATGAACTGGAGTTTGGGATTATTATTTTGAACCTTAAGAGACTCTATTTTTTATTACAAATTTATTCAGAAAATATTTAATCAGTCAGTTAATTAGAAACAGAACTAAACAATTTTTATTGCTATTCGTTTAATTTAGTGGGAAAATTAAAAAAAAACATTCCTATCTTTCTGAATTCTGAGTTATCTACATTCTCTGAACAAAAATGTGGTTTGGAATATTTGAGGTTGTGATGGAATGTAGTTGGCTGGATTCCCAGGAAAGAGGTGTATTCTAGAGAAATAAGAGACAGCTCAGTCCTGTTATTTTGTGTGAGAAAAAGCTACTCTATAAAATTTCAGAGTTCACCAGTAGTGAAGAGTTCACAGAGTATATGGTAGATGCAGATATTAAAATACTTAGTCTGGCAAGATTCTGTCTATAGTGGAAACATAAAAAACGTAACTAGGAAGAATAACTACATATTATTGGTTTTAGGCCTGATAGAGGTGCATTCCTGCAGCATAATGATTTCAGGCCTTTAGAATGGTAGCATTCACTAGCTTTCTAGCCTTTCTCCCCTAGGAAACTACTTAGCAAATATAATTGTTCTCATGATCACACAGAAGGTCTCTTCTCCAAATTACATTAGTTGTGGAAGCAACCTTCCAAAGATCATAAGAATACAGCCCAATTGTGGGATTGTATGAGGCTACCTTGATGGAAGACCACGCTCCACATTGACTGGGCATGCCTGCAGCTCCAGAAAAAGGCAAAAATAAGTGGACCAAGATGTGGTGAGGTGGGGATAGGCTTTATTCACAAGACTCAACAACCAACATGATAGATAGGATAACCTGGATTGCAGTCATTGAACACAGCAGTGAAATGGATCTTCTTAATGACTGAGTGTCCAGTCCCAATTGTAGTCATATGTTGAGGACTACTTGTATATCAAATTACAGGAAATGGTCTTGAACAACAGGAGGAAGAACTGCTATCAAGGCAGTGGTCAGGTAAGAAGGGCTTGAGACTGGACCAAGAAAATAATGTGAGAAAACATCTCAGACAAGCCTTTCCATAGTTCACCCAAAGATAAAGTGAAGGAGGGGAAGAAAACTCAGATTTGCCAGATTCTATTACCATAGCTGCTACAATAAAATTAATCTGGGCCTTTAAGGTTTTAATTTATTGTTCTAGTCCAGGGATCCCCAACCCATGGGTCGTCGACTGGCATCAGGCTGCAGCATACCAGAAACTGGGCCACATCAAAAGCAAAGGTGCATCCATGGGATGCAGGCAGCACACAAAACCACCCCTTCTGGTCTGTAGAAAAACCTTTCTCCACGGAATTGGTTCCTAGTGCCGAAAAGGTTGGGGGCAACTGGTTTTGTCCACCTTCTTGAGAAAAATATTATCCGGGCTATTGAGAACAGGACTATTATATAAAGAAAGTATTCAGCAATAATTTGCCATATATAATTGAATAAGTTAAACAAAATAGCAATCAAAAAATAAAAAGTATGTCACTTAGAAATTTAGAATAATTAATGTCATATTAAACTCAAGAACTTACCTCTTGCCTTTTGGGAAAATGATCTGAAACATGAAAAATGTTACAGGTAAATTTTTTACATCACTCTGACGGGGGGGGGGGGGGGGGGGGGGGGGGGGGGGGGGGGGGGGGGGGG
>JAPKID020001031.1:0-15765 GCA_026931265.2 Tropidonophis doriae | reverse complement strand
GGGGGAGATTGGTCAGGATGTAAATAAACTGGAGTCTGGGAATAGCCAATAAGCTGTGAGATTCATTGACATTAGATTGATATAATAATAATCTTTATTGTCATTGTACTAAACTTACAATGAAATATAGTTTCAATTAAGGGGTAAAGGTTCCCCTCGAACATATGTTCCAGACTCTAGGGGGCGGTGCTCATCTCCCTTTCAAAGCCGAAGAGCCAGCGCTGTCTGAAGACGTCTCTGTGGTCATGTGGCTGGCATGGCTAAACGTCGAAGGTGCACAGAACGCTGTTACCCTCCCACTAAAGGTGGTTTCTATTTTTCTACTTGCATTTTTTACATCCTTTCAAACTGCTAAGTTGGCAGAAACTGGGACAAATAACGGGAGCAAGGGATTCAGAACTGCTGAACTGCCGACCTTTCTGATCGACAAGCTCAGCATCTTAGCTACTGAGCCACCATGTCAAACTAGCAGTTTACGGTATATCTATATAAATAAAAATTTAAAATAGTTTGTGAAAAATTGCTAATCTCAGAAAGTACTGCACCGATCGGCACCAAATTTTCACACAAAGTTGCTAAGAAAGGGAGTAACAATCATACGTGCATTTTGTGTGGCTGCCACACCTGTGTCATGTGCAAGCAGCACAAATGTAAAAAGTACGCACTTCTCAGTTATTTTTCTACCTTAAGCTCCTCCCTCCCGGCTACTTCTTATGATGTGTCACACACACACACCCCTCACATTTCCAATAGTCATTTCCTCAGCAACCGAATAAGCCTCCAACATTCCCTCACACACACATAGAGAGAAAGGGAAAAATATAGTACGTAGGTAGGTAGGTAGAGGGAAGGAGAGAGGGAGAAATACAGTAGGTAGGTAGATTGGGGGTTATACGGTGGTTGTATGTACATGTTTGTGTGTGCAGGTATAGATCTACACACAGATTGGTTGGCCATTTAACCCGACTGGGCCACAGCAACACGTGGCCGGGAACGGCTAGTAATAAATAAATCTGTTCTTTTCACTTGTTCACTTTTTCACAGAAAGGTTCCAGCTTGTCTGTATATTAGGCAATTTATCTAATATTTCAAAGTAGATCACTTACCATCCAAAAAAGAGTCCCGGTGGCAAATTCTGCATAATGTTCTATAGTAGACAGAACACTGAAAATTAAACAAACCAGCACCAGCAGAAATCTACAAATAAAAAAAAAGGAATAACTAAAAAGCTGTAATTCATTTAAAAGTATATATTTTTTCTCGTCTTCTTTTAAGCAATCGATGGAGACTGAAACATTTGGAGACATTTATAAATTTAGAAATGGACACAATCATCTACTCAACCATTCCCAGCCAAAAGACCAAACTTTCTCACGTTTGGGGCACTGATGAAACTATCTAGTATGGTAATGAAATGTTTGCAATCCCAAAACCAACCTAAAAGGACTTTCACAAGGACTTCCACAAACCAACATGCCTGCCCTGAGCTATGCATACTTTCTAGTGCGGTGGCAGCTTTAAGATGGGCGGCCTTCAACTTTTAGAATTCCCAGAATTCCCTAGACAGGAGTTGAAGGCCACCAGTCTTAGAGCTGCCAAAGTTGAGAAACACTGTGACCGCAATTGAGGACAAAATGACAAAGTTGGAAGGGACCTTGGAGGTCTTCTAGTCCAACCCTCTGCTCACACCTACTGTTATCCAACATCTTCTTAAAGACTTCCCGTGTTGGAGCATTCACAACTTCTGGAGGCAAGCTCTTCCACTGTCTAATTGTTCTAACTGCCAGGAAATTTCTCCTCAGGTTTAAGTTGCTTCTTTCCTTGATTAGTTTCCACCCATCAAAGATAACAATGCACTGGTAATAGAGCAATATTGTGCGAAGTTCTCTTCTAAATGGTTTGCTATCAGTAACCGAGATAGTGGTTGCATTAAGAACCCACGTCCTTCAGTTCTTCAGTTCAAACATCAGTGCAGGGAAAAAAACATCTCACCCTCCCAGCAACTAAAACCTATGTGTGTGTTTTGTATTCTGTAAATCACATTAGAAATACATCTGACCACCGACTAATGACTTAACGATGGCCAAAAAGCAACAGTAGGAATGTTTTATATATATCTTATCACAACGCTCATTTCACTTACCGTACCCAACTAGGTAACATCATTAGTATGCATTATCAGTGCATCATTAGTGTCCGGTTGTTGCACATTGCTGTGAAAGTTGGTGTCACAAAGGCTAAATTAATAAAAAGGTAGTGCTTCTGGGGTTTTTTGGTAGGGGAAGGGAACAGCAGTACAAATTTATCTTTTTGCTAAAAACAACAATTATTTTATTTCCCTAATGGCAATGTTGCCTTATTTTGATTCAAAATCTGATGCATAAAGAACTGCATTCAGAATAAACCGAAGAGATCCATACGCAAAAAAAATATAAAGGGAGGTCAGGAGTGTAATTCCCTTCTGTAGATTTCAGAAAAAGAAAACTCTTTTGAATAATTGATCGGCTAGGAAAGTTTGTGTGATATTTGATCATGCTTTATTTCCTTAAAGGATGCTTTAAGATATGAAGGGGTTAAATAGTGCACGAGAGTATAGTAACTGGGATGGAAAATATTAGAGTCGCTGGGGGAAAACACATTCCATCCAGTTGTTGGACTTGTTTTGACTACCAAGATCCTTCATTTAGATGGAGTTCTCGACAACACATTGTCATTAGAAAACTAGCCATTCCCAGCCACGTGTTGCTGTGGCCCAGCCTGGTTAAATGGCCAACCAAATCTATGTGTAGATCTACACCTGCACACATAAACACGTACACACAACCACCGTATAACCCCCAACCTACCTACCTACTGTATTTCTTCCTCTCTCTACCTACCTACCTACCTACCTACCTACCTCCTGTATTTCGCTCTCTACCTCTACCTACCTACCTACCTACCTACCTACCTACCGTATTTTTCCTCTTTCTCTCTATCCCTCTACCTACCTACCTCCTGTATTTCCCCCTCTCTCTCTATCCCTCTACCTACCTACCTACCAACCTGGAATGTTCAACCCCCTGCATCTTGTTTTGGGCCTAGCAGGCCTGCCAGGGCCACATGGGAGTGTGCCATCCCCTGCATCTTGTTTTGCACCTAGTAGGCCTGCCTGGGCCAGATGGGAGTGTGCCATGTGTGAGGGAATGTTGGATGCTTATTCGGTTGCTTATTCGGTTAAGATATAAGTATTGTAAGATATATTCTATTAGACTTCAGTTCCGGTAATGAAAACAGTTTTCACTAACTATGGTAGTGAGAATTTCACTGCTCAGTGAAGATCAAGTATCTCCCTTGATGTTTGTATGATAACATGCAAAGGCATTATACAGTATATATTTTCATTTTGTTGACTGTACTTCAAGAATCATTCACACTATATCTCTAAATTATTTTTGCAGTTGAGTAGTGTATATCTGGTAACATCTTGTACACTTTTATCAAATCCTAGTGGTCCAATTAAATATCTTATCTATACTGGTCTCATATAATATCTTTATCAGAAACCTGCATTTTTAATTAACTAAGTAGTGAGGCTACCATGATAATTCAAAACTGATTGAGATATAAACCAATGTCTCTAGAATGCAGTGTATAAATTAATTAACAAACCTCATTTGATATTTTGTTACAAACCTTTCCTTGCACATTTACTAAGAAATAAGCCCCATTAAATTTAGCAGGTCTTACAAAATTACAAAGTATGCAAATTTGCTAATCAATTAAAAAACAGAGCAGGAATTGCATATAGATACTCTTGTAGATACTGATACAGACTGTTAATAAGACCATTGTACTTTACATTCTTGTTCATAGGGAACATTTTGTGGCATCAACAAATTTTTGATCTATCTGACCCATGGAAAAAATACAGTTCAACCTGTCTTTTTTATGCTTCCTGTCATGCTGTATTCTGTATATGGAATAATTCTGCTTTTTCATTTATCAATTCACTGTGAGCTCATTTCTCATTCCTGAAATCAAAGATTTATTATAATAAATAGGTCAGTTTTTGAAGTAAGGTGCACAGGGCCCCCACGTTTCTTCTTCTTCTATTGTTTCTGACATGCTTTTGATAAACCAACACCACTTCTGATTTTCTGACACTTCACTAATTAATATTCTTTTCTTGCTAATTCATCATTAATCATCAGCTGTGGCAGAGTTGCGCAGAACTCTGAATTTTTTTAACATTCAGTGCTATGACTCTTATGCCAGATTAAGGTTTTGTTCTTTAATATCATTTAGTTTACCCAAAAGCAACATTTTCTAAAGGCCATTAGTTGCATGTTTTTATATATTTCACATATTTGACATATAAACTTCATTGACTTTATGTAGTCTTACACACTAGTAAATTATGTTCAGATATACGTATAGGATTTCAGATTTTATCATGAAAAGGTACTTTGGCATATACAGGGGCACCAATGTTAACCTTCTTTCCAACTCCTACAGCACATTACACTTTTTATGGAATATTTCAGATATCTTAGTAGCCATACAATACCAGAAGAAACATAATTGGTTTAAATGCTACATATACATCTTGTGCATTTCAAAATATTTTATTCTTAATCCAAGGTTCTTAATAAAAATGATGAAAGCAGTTTCACTGTATTAGGTTCAATCCTTTCATATATGCACACAACATTAGGACATGTGTACAACATCAGCGCACATGCCAAATATTAAAGTTTACCAACTTCAGTATCATTTAATTCTGTGCTGCATTCATATTAACTTCAGGAACCCTCCACAAAACAAATTAGATTTATTTGTACCATGTGCAGAAATCCATTATTACTAAACAAATACATAGCAATATTAACTGTATTACTAACCAAGTAATTAGTTTCAAATTAAGTTAGCTATACCTACATTGGGTTGAAATAAATGCAAAATTAGTTGTGGTATAGCTACAAATAGATGTAATTAGCAATTAATTGTATACATGTATATTCAGAAGTAAGATACTTTCTAAGTAGCTATTTATACATTGTTGTGGTTCTCTAGATTCAACTGTCTTAGAAAGTCTGTTAAATCTATTATATATATTCATGCCACTTGGGGCAATTTTAATTTTTTTTTAATCATGCTATTAAAATCGCATCTATTTAATACCACTATCTAAAAGACAGCAGATGGTAAAAGATGGTAGAAGACAGGAAGGCCTGGGGTCATGATGGGTCGCACATGACTTCACAACTACGGTAACAACAAAAAATACAACTTATGCTCTGCTGCATATCAAGCAAGTGGCCAGAGAAAAAAGTTCATTTCAAAATTTTACAGAGGATTTCTTCACAACAGCCTTTGTTTTTGTTGGCAGTAATGGTATCTGACAATTGATGCGTGATGAAGAAACAAAGGTATAATCTCCTGGCAAACACTGATTGCTCAAGGCTTGCTTAATAAGCTAGCTAAGTAAATATTTTTTTTCTTGATATGTTTTAGAAATCTTTGATGAAGGTGCTTATTAAAAGTTCTGGTGTGGCATAGTTCAGTTCTTGGTTTGTTTTCTTTGTTTCCTGAGACTTAATGGAAGCTGCTCTACTGACACAGTTAAATAAACATTTGAGGATTGCTGATATATGAATGGCAATATTTAATTGGCAACAAGAAAAACTGTCATGTGATCTATGCTCAGTGCTTATTAAAAAGAATAATCACACTTTATCATTCTTGAAATTGCTAGGACATGCATGTTGTTGTCTTTTTATATTTATACATTGGAATGGCAGAAGAGAAAGAAAAGATTGAATATTACCAGTATTTTTTGGGGGGGCAGACGGGGGGAGGGAATTAAGGACATGGCTTGTTGTCAAAGTTATGTTGTTCGGAATAGATTTGGGGAAAAAAACAACTTTTAAAAAGGAATTACATCTTCAAACTGCATTCTGTGATAGGATCCAGAATGAATGTACCTTTATCTAAAAGAAAGAAAAAACAAAGAAGTTCCTAATTTAAATACCTAGAATTAAAAAGCATAGATTAAAACATGCAGAAAGAGAAACACAAGGAAAATAGTGATATTAAAGTAATGTAAACATAAAATATATTATAATTAAGTTCAAACATAAGTAGTAACTTCCATTATAAATAGCCTGGTGTAAGAGACATCATTTTAAAATCAGGTGCTTTTCTATTCTTTCTTCAAGCAAGATCAAATGTCCCTCAAAAACTTGAACAATAAATGATGTGACACAATATAACATTTTCAGAGTGTCTCCATAGCTATTGTTATGAAGTTTGGGTTTACTAAAAAAAAGCAAAAAAAGCAGACAGAGGGTATTTATGACTGCTTCATAGGCATATATCCCTGACTAGAGACATCCATTGGATCTAATGCTTTAATAAAAACGATGAAAGCAGTTTCATGGCATATGTTCCAATTCTTTCATATGTGCGCACAACATTAGGACATGTGTACCAAAGGGGCAGAGCTTCTATCATGATCATGATGTTCTCATTTGCCCCTTGCCTCTCTGCAGATGCTTCTTATCCTAAGCATTTGAGATCTTTGTTTTCATTAAAACTATATTGACATCTGTACTCCAAACAGTGAAAGACAAGACAAGGTATATAATGTTAGTTGTATGGCCAAATGAATGTTTTACTCCGCAAGTGTTTGTTAAACTTGTGAAATAAGACACTCTGCAGAAGTGTGTGATTGCATTCCAAACAATTTGTTTCCACTTGGGAAGAAAATGTCTGTTCCCTGACATTTTCTTTGTTTTACACCCTCCCCCCCTTAAAAAAACCCAAAGTGTGAAACATTGCAATATTTTAAATAACCTCTTAGTCATATAAAGAATTCAGATTTATTTGTATGTGCTAAATTGTTTCTTGCATCAAATAAGTAGCTAACAAAATGCAAAGTAGTCATAGATCTTCAGAAAGTTATACTATTTTGTAAAAGGTGAGATACCATGTGAATAATTTAATTCTAACACCATGGATTTTATATACCATCGCTTTCTTGTGTCATATGCTGTAGATAAATTGCTTCTGTATAATTAAGCTGCATATTTCTGTCTAATCCACATAGAGACAGATTATCCACATTTCCATTTCACTTCACAGAGTTTCCATCAGTTTTGCACACAGAGAATGTTAATGAGATGCTAAAAAGTAATCAGATGCTACAGGATAATATACATTTACCTTTTTGTTTCATAAATATATTTTTATAGATGCTCCCTATGGTGGAATCTTAATTCCAATTTCATATATCGCTGTCACTACAATCAGCATCACATAATAAGTGAACAGAAATAACCCAGAGAGACAGAAGGTTGGCTATAACATTTGTACATTGTCAGCAATATTCTTCTGAATTGCAGAAAGGTTAGAGGAATAATTTTTATTTGAAGTATTACTTGATACTATTATATTTTATTGCTCCTAGGTTGGAAATTAAAAATGAGCACTAGGTCAAAACAGCAGCCTTGGTAAAGAATAGTATGTTGAATATAAGAAACAAGATTAAATAATTTGGTTACCAATTCGGCTTCTGTGCCTCTTATCTTTCTCTATCAGATTTGCCAACCTCCGGAGAGCCAAAGTAGTATTTTTTAACCAGTCCTTCTGTTGTTAATGCTCCTTTTGCAACATAGTAAAAAATTAACTACTATATCATGCATGAATATTTATACTGAAAGGGGGAGTGTATTTCAACTCCCACAGATTTCATATTTTTTGTTCCTTTGAATGGAGCTGACTTTAAACATGGTTTACATATGGAATATATGAGTCTGCCCCTTGGAAAACCACCTTCATGATCATGGTTTTTCCAGGCAAGTACAGTAAGTGCTTCTGCCTGACCTGGGTCCTGACATATCTTTCCAGGTTGCCTCATTTTGTGACATCTGGCCTACCTACAACTGAAATTTACCAAAACTTTTGGTGATTGCCCTTGCTATATATTTATTTTATTAAACTAATTCATATAGCTGCCCAGCTCACAAACAAGCAACCTCACAGAATTTGTATTACAGTAACTGTAATTATGTATTTTATGTAACACTATTGCATTTTTAAAAGGTTTTATTAATACATTCAAATTATGTATCTCCTTGTTCTGCTTTTTGGCCCAAAGACTGTAGTAAAGGTTTTCTGTTTTATTTTTATCATATGAACACATTCTGAAATGTGAACAGTTCACACAAATCACTGGCATAATATAATCCATAGTTTCCCAGATTCATATTAAATTGCAAACTATTATTTGCTGTAAACCACTACCAGAAGTTTCTATTTCTTTCCAAACGAACAGGCATGTGAAGAAACATGAAGGCATCAGGCTTCTTATACTTACTCTTTTATAACAGCAAATCAAATCTTGTCATAGCAATTTTTGGATTCCATTCTAATAGTCAATAAAATAGTGGATTCCCTCACCCCAGTATTTGGAGTAACTTCTGTGTGCTTATATAATTTCTTATAAGAAATCTTATATAGTTATTTACTATATATGAATACATTTATGGATTACAACTATATTAAAAGGCTTTGATTTGGCAAAAGTCCCTTTAATGCCAGTATAAAAAATGAAGGGACATATTTGAAGTGTCAAGAGTAAGGCTTGAAAAGTGTGTAAAGAATAAAGTGGACTACATGGATAAACAAAACAAGCCTAATGGACAGAAATTGACAGTCATGTCAAGACATGGATTACTTATCAACCAAAATTCCAACCAAAATGTAATATAAGCCCTATTCTAAAGACCATGTTCCTTAACTAGTTTTAGACAAGAAAATGGCACCATTAGAATTAAAATGTTCTGCACAACTGCAGTATAAAACCAATCAGAAACAGAAAGTTATAGGGTGTATTTGTCAGTACATACCAATCTACAGTATAGAATAGGAAAATATCATAAATGAAAAGGGAAAGTAAAATAAAGTGTGTTTCAAATAAATCTGGAAAAAGGACTGATAAAATGCCATAAGATGGTGAAGCATTAACATCCTGGGTAATTCAAACCATCAAAGAGAAATAAGCATGGTATCTTCTTAGGCATGCAACCAATCTAGTTTAGCTTTGTGTCAGTGGATTGGCATGAAGTTAAAACTCACCATCTCGCCATGGCTGCATCATCACAGCCATTTCACCATGGCCAACTTTCAGTGGGAAAACTCCACATGGAATAACTCAACCAACAAATATTATCTGCCACTCTTTCTTCAACATTATTTCCATTGACAAAAACGGAAACAAATGTAGGATAAACAGTGGTGGATAACATTTAGTGTACTGAGTTATCCCACATTGATTTTTCCCTGGCATGCGAAGTTGGCTGCAGCGAGTTGGCCATAGCAAGATTGTCATGATGTGCTGTCCTAGACAATTTCAATACTAAATAAGTGCTAGGTACAATAGTCTAACTGGATCCTTCCAACTCTTTGATACTGTAATTATATAAGAAAGAAAAATGTATTTCCAAGTAAGGTAGTACATAAGAGATAGTTAATGCATTCATGTTTCATACTTTTGGGAAATGACAAGAAGAGAACATCAAATTAAAACAGAAAAGCTTCCCAATTCTAGATCCTGTGAAAGGGTATCATGGGTATTATAGAGAATCTTAAGGAGGATCTTTCTTGTAATACATGTATAAACCAACCACTTTAATATTATGTAAGTCATGTTTCATATTAAGCCATTCTAATCTACCCCTTAACACTAAAACACTGTATCATATCTAGATATTCAGCCTGCCCAATACCCTCATCAAATGATATCACCAAGCACCTGTAATCAGAGAAGATCAGTTTAACAATGTTGCATTTCTCATAATAGCAAATACTATTCTTGTAATTCAGAGGTAAGTAACCCAATATTCTCCTGATACTGTGGACTATAATGCCCACATTAGTCAACAATAGATTATGCCCCTGGGGCTTACTGGAAATGTAAAATTTAGATGCCATTACCTTTCAGGTAGTGAACATGTATATTATGCATATTTTATCCACCACTGTTTATCCTACATTTGTTTCCATATAAAAAGGCATGTATCCTATTTCCACGGGCCAGCTTATACATATTAAGCATACAAACAAGTATAGTCAACATCTGAGTTATGAGCTCTGTAAGTAAACAATATATGCACACTGATTGGGATTTAGGGTAAAACACAGTAAAAGTAATATTAGCTACACTAGGCCCATATATTAATCGTGTTAGTGATTCACACATCATTGTTGCAATGTTTCCATTCTCCATTTTATTTTCAACAGAGGAAGGTTAAGAATTATAAATCTAAAAAGAGTAAGTACTGCTCAATGTTGGATGATACAAGCTCTCTGTGAGCTCCCTGCAAGTAACTAATATCATAGAAGCCATCCATGGTTCATTGCTCAACCTGCATATAAATTTTAGTTTATAAATTTTGTAGCTCCATATGCTATCCGAAATAATTTTGACTTTTCTAGTTAGTAAGGGAAAAATTATAACAGTATATAAAATTGAAGACTTTATTCGTCTTTCTCTTCATATCTGAAATAACTTCAAACATTTACATGGAAATGAAAGACATGGAACAGAAATTTTTGGCATCATCACCATGATACATTTTACAAAAATGCATATTGTTTTTGAATTTCAAGAAAATGTCAAAGTGACATAGTGATAATTAAATGTGGACTTTTTTTTTAGTTTATGCCAGTGATTTTTAAAGTATCTTCCCAGACTTCTGGGATCCCTCAAGACCTTCTCAAGGGTTTTTAAAATCAAAATTATTTACCAGCCTATGTAGAAAATATACAGTGTTAAAATCTCACCAACCAATCACAAAAAAATGGTAATGCCAACAACTGCATCAATACAATTCATTCAAGCAAAAGATCTTTTAGGATACTCCACCATTTAGAAAGATACTGAGGAGGGAAATGTTTAAGAAATGCTAGTCTATGCCATTCTCAAAATTATGCTGAAAGTAAGTCATCAAAATAACCACTTAGTTTTCTCATGTGTTTTCTATTATATTCCCCATTGTCTACAGGCCACACAATTGTGAGATGGTTAAAAGGGAGAGGGGCAGATTTGGTCTATATTCATTCATTCATTCATTCATTCATTCATTCATTCATTCATTCATTCATTCATTCTTTTACCTTTCTTTAAGGAATCCACTACTAAAAGTAGATAACAGAATATGTATATTACATTAATAATTTAAAGCGATAGTCTCTGACATGACACTCTAAACTTCCAGGATTCCACATAAATGGGTCCCCTGTCATAGTATTTTAAATTCTAGGAGAACTAATATTAGGTAATGGCCTTAGGCCTGCTACTATGACAAATCAAAATGTCTAGATCTTCCTAATTTGAAAATAATAATTCTACATTTTCATAACTCATTATAGAACTCAGATATGTAATCCTTGAGAGTTAGAATTATTACCTATAATGTGAATTAAAATAATAGAAGTAGCAAAAAAAGATGGGTTAATATGAAAAATGATGTTTAAAGTGAATTTACTAAAGGATTTTTTTTGTACAGACATATTCACAAGGTTTTATATCACAGTTAAAATTACAAGATACTCCCAAAAACATAGAACAGCTTCTCTATTATTTTCTGAAAATGTATTATTCTGACTGAATCACTGTAATGGAATGTGGGAATGACCTTGGTGAAAGGGAGGGGAGAGATGCTGCCCAGTAAACAATCAGACAAGAGAGGCAGAACAAGCCCCCAATAGTTTCACAGTAGAAGAAAGAAACTTAGAAAGGGCCAATCCTAAAGGATCAAGCAGATAAAAGTGGCAGTGAAAAGTTTTGTGCTTTCAGACTTGGGAGATTTTGTTAATGTACCCATACAGATAAAATAGATTTTGCTCATCTAGTCAAGTGTTTCCTGTCTGGTTTACTCAGGAGGGCTGACAATCACAGACGTGATCTGAATGTATTGTTGAAGCTGTAATAATGCTTACAAAGAAGTGTATTGTTAGTTTAACAAATTAGTATCTTCTGTTCTTCCAGTTACCACACACATACCAAAAATATTTGTCAGCAGCTTTCTAGTGAGGCCACCCTGGAACTCTAAACAAGATGACAAAGAGAAATTATAAATCAGGAGATGGGGAGTGAGATGTAGCCAATACAGGCTTCAATTTCATCTCTGATTTAATTATATTTAATTGCCATTAATTTTAATAATACTTAAGCATATAATTACATGAAACACTGCACTTGTTGGATTAGTTCACCAGCATCCATAGTCTTTACAGAATATTAATATACAAATAGTATAACAAAGAAAGCACAATAATGAATGGAAAAATAGAGTAACCAGTAAAAATTCAACCACACATTGTGCCATACAACCAGATTTGGCTTTGAACTAAGAAATCCATTGTTTAACTCTTCCCCTATAGTGCAGAAAGATCTTTTAACAGTATTCTACAGTGCACAGGGAGGCAGTTGAAAGGAAGGTCTAAAAGGGGAAAAACCAAGAAACTTACATTTTATACTGCTGCATTCCTGCATTGACTGAATGAATCATGAGTCATGTCCCTTTATAGAAACATACACACACACACAAACAAACACACACACACACACACACACTCACCCCCCAATGTATGCACATAGGTGTGTTATGGTCTTGAGGTTTTCAGCCTAGCAAATAGCATGCAGTTTCTCATTCTAGCAACTTACAGTTTCTCATTTCTCATTCTAGCAACTTACAGTAATCAAAAATAGTGTATTTTTTATTATTTGTATGATTTTCTAATTGAGTATTGTAATAGTATGGATATTTAAGATTTTCCAAATCTTAATTTAATAGTCTATTAACTATATCACATTGGTTTCCAATTTTTTATGTATTGCTTTCTTTGGTTAAAAATATATTTTACACTTATATTACATGACTTTATCAAGGTACTAGGCAAAATAACCAAAATTGTCATTGAATCTTTTTTACTGGAGCAAAACATATTCTTAGCAATTTTAAAGACTCCTCTATTTTTAAAATGATTAGGTCTCATAATTGCAAAAGGAAATCTGATGGCAAAAATGGAAGAAAATTTAGAATATGTGCTTCTCTAATTATAAAGTTCTAACAAGAATAACATTCCAAAGATAAATCCAACTTTTACATACTGCTACATAATATAGTAAATATAGTGTTAATGAAACTTCCAAAAAATCTCAAATTAACTGATTTATAGCAATAATAACCGGACGCGGTGGCTCAGTAGCTAAGACACAGAGTTTGTCAATCAGTTTGGTGGTTCGAATCCCTAGTGCTGCATAATGGAGTGAGTTCCTGTTACTTGTCCCAGCTTCTGCCAACCTAGCAGTTCGAAAGCACATAAAAATTCAAGTAGAAAAAATAGGAACCAGCTTTGGTGGGAAGGTAATAGTATTCCATGCACCTTTGGCCTTTAGGGATGCTGACTACATGA
Organism: Tropidonophis doriae; assembly: GCA_026931265.2. Lineage (NCBI taxonomy): Eukaryota > Metazoa > Chordata > Lepidosauria > Squamata > Natricidae > Tropidonophis > Tropidonophis doriae. The sequence continues at coordinate 2,301 of JAPKID020001031.1, read as the reverse complement.
CCACGGAAATGTCTTCAGACAGCACTTCTTCGGCTTTGAAACAGAGATGAGCACCATCCCCTAGAGTCAGGAAATACTAGCACATATGTTCGAGGGGACCTTTAGCTTTTTATATCAATAATATACAAATTAATAAATAGGTACATTTGTTTGCATTTAGTTCATGATCTGTTTGGAATACGTTCCTCCCATTGTTTTTTTGTGGTTTCAAGTCAGTGTTGACTCCTGGAGGTTGCCTAGTCAAGTCCCTGGACTCCCTTGACAAGATACCAGAAGTAGTTTGCCAGAACCTGCTTCCTAGTACTACGAGAGACTCACTCATAGTCTTCCTGTTTCTAGCCTGGTGCCTTTTAGACTCCCATAAATTTCTCATAATATACCGGGAAACAAATGGACACAACATAAATTGGATCTTTTACAAAATGCAAACCTCTAGAATTCAAAGATTTCTTCTAGCTGTCTCTTATGTCATTTTCCAAATAGCTACAGATAAGAGCTCCAACTTTTCAAGAAGCCTTCAGGCTCTAGAGAAATAAAACTCAGCAAAAATTAAATCTTTTCCATTCCTTCAAAGGAAACCACCAAGAAAAGGACATTTAATATGCTAACTGTGGTCTAATTTAAATAGTTCAAGAAAATAAACATTTTCAATTCATTTTAACACAGTTATTGAAACCCAGACGTTTTGATCAAACTGTGATCATAGTTTAATGTATTATATATCTAGTATGTAAATGAGAGCCATAATTAAAAAGTTAACAATATTCAGAAACACTAGAAACTTAAGTCCTATCTATGCCATTCTCTCTTTATGAGTGCTTGTTCTATGTACATTACCTCAATAGCAATAGCACATGGACTTATATACTACCTCATAGTACTTTCCAACACTCTCTGCACAGTTTACAATGTCAATATATTGTCCTCAACAATCTGGGTCTTCATTTTACCGAACTCAGAAGGATGGAAGGATGAGTTGACCTTGAGCCTGTCCAGATTGAACTTCTTGCTGTGGGCAGAATTTAGCCTGCGATACTGTATTCTAACCAGGATGGTGCAATGGAATGACCATGAAGGGGTAATCATAGTTGTGCAGCACTTTGGGTTGGAAGATGGAAAGTACTTCAAAGCATATGGGACGACAAATGGAGCAATTCATAAGCAGCCCTTATGATCCAGAAAAAGATCAGGACTGGTTTAAAGAGTCACAAACATATTTCTCTTCCTGTATTCTACAAATAATATGTTACTTTCAAGTACAAAGCACATCATAGGACTATTAATCATATCAATGTCAATAAGTCAGCTGCAAGCATATAATATTATTCCATTTCATAGGGAAAACTTTCTTTATGCTGCCTTCAATATGTAAATATTACAGCTGAGTTCACACAAACATTAAACTTAGGTTTATAAAACACAAATGCTATATTCCTGTTATGTGCCATACACAAAGAAATAAACCCTGCTATTGCTAACTGTGAGAAGCTGTTCATACAAAATGCTAAGATGATGTTCAACAATAAACACTCCAAATTAATTGTAGCCTACATTATTATATAGAATTAACCTTTTCTATAGATTGGGTTAGAGATAGAATGTGTGGAAAAATTTGCTAGGGTCACAGATCATTCAAAGCACTAAATGCAGCTCAGAAATAAAATGTCAGATTACACTATGTCGTAAGCAATGAGGAACACGAGTCAAATATGGTAAAGCAAGGATATCAGCCTGTCAACCAAATGCAGGTTAGTTTTCTCTATTGTATTCCCTATAGTGACCTATTGTTGTGAAAATTGGACCTTAAAAAAGCAAGACATGCAAGAAGAAAATTGACTTGTTTTGAGTGGTTATGCTGGAGAAGGTTCCTGTGTATTCCTTAGACAGCAAAGATGACTAACAAGCAAGTACTGGAGTGCATAACACCAAGCATGTCACTAGAAGGCAAATTCACAAAACCTATTTTGACCATGTCATGCAGGGGAATTCACTGCAGTAATTAATTATGTTTGGAAGTGTTAGTGGTAAAAGGAGAAAGTAAACCAGGCCACCAAAGAACACTGTGACTGGACATCATCTAAGCCAAAATATAGAACTCAAAGTAGTGCAAAATTGGAAAATGTGGAGAGACCTGGCCCACAGAATTGCCAAGAGTCAGACATGACTGAATGGATAACATTATCATCACCATAAATTATGTTAACTTTTAAAGCTGAAAGGTATTGAAGGTTTCCACAGCTGGAAAGAAAACATCTAAAATATCAATATTTTAGAAAGAAGTATTTTTGAGTTTATGGACAT
>JAPKID020001030.1:0-15765 GCA_026931265.2 Tropidonophis doriae | reverse complement strand
CATTCATTCATTCATTCATTCATTCATTCATTCATTCATTCATTCATTCATTCATTCATTCATTCATTCATTCATGTATGTACTCAATTTCTACAGCTGTCTAGCTCAATCAATGACTCTGGGTTACAATTCCAAAACCATAAAAATCATTAAAACAATAAAGAACTTTTTGAAAACAATACATTATATTGATGAAAGAATCCACTATTGTTGGACTGAGGTCCCATGCAGAAACCTTCTGCAGTGCAAGAAACATACTTACCTTGGTGTCGGTGCGGTAAGAAAAATCCAAGACGGGGATATCATTTACCAGGACCCCCTGGGGAGGGCTGGGGACACCTAACACAAGCACCTGTATCAGAAGAAGCCCATCTATATGGCTGTTGAGTCGCACAATCTCATTCACTAGCACACCCTGCAACAAAAAGAAAAGGAGAAGTCGATGCAAATAATACAGCAATAGGCAACCTTCAGAGGTCAAGGGTCAAACTTCCAGAGAGGGCAAGGAACACAGTGGGTGGAGCCACGATGCAAATTTGATGAAGTCATGCTACTTAGATGCCTATTAAATAATATCTAGATTTTTCTGAGCATTATCTGTTTTAGGAAGTATTGCTGCATGATTTTTTTTCCTGCCTTGTCATGGTACTGTATGTTGTCCTGCTGTAGTGCAGCCGAATACAACTTCCAGATTTGATGTGACATGTGGGAAAAACAATCATTAATCACTTTTTTGGGGGGCCATTATAACTTTGATCACTAAACAAATGGTTGCAAGTTGAGAACTATCTGTACTTGAAGTAATCCAAAATAGGGAATACCATATTTTCCGGCGTATAAGACGATTTTTGAAACGAAAAAAAGTCAACCGAAAATCGGGAGTCGTCTTATACGCCGAGTATAAGAAAGGCCATACCAAAAAACCAAATCAAAAGAAAAAGCAATGCCGGAAAGCAAAAACCCGCACCGCCACCAGCGCAGACGCCGGCTTTTCAATTGATAACCTCGGCGCTCCTCGCCTGGATGGATGGATGGATGAGCGCTGGGATGGCTTAGTAAGGTCTGGCTGGCAGCCTGGGGGAGGAAGGCACTGAGGTCAAACTACGAAAGCAGGGCATCATGGAGGCGTTCAGCCGGCTTGCGGGTGCCTGGAAATAGGGGGTCGTCTTATACGCCCAGTCGCCTTATACAGCGGAATATACGGTAAATGATAATAATACGAAGCAGCAATAAAAGCTATGGAGAACATTTCCTTCTGTATTAAAATAAGTAAGAATTTTTCAGGTTTCTTTTTCTAAAAAGAGAGTGTGAGTTTATCACTTGTAATAATTTCGAAAGCATAGTATGTACCAAATCAGGAACAAAGCATTCCCATTTTTGAAATATTGCAATTTTAACTATAAAGAGCTTGATTGTGAAATCAGACGCATTTATTCATTAAATAAGCAGAAAGAGAGGATATGTACAATGACATCATGTCTATTTTAAAATGGAACATCCTAGATACATTCATATATAAGAGGAACTGAAGAGGAAACCAAATCACTTGGAGGAAAAGGATTGGGTAAAGCAAGGATTTTCCTTGCTTCTTGAGAACCTCTGGACTATTACAATAAACACACTGTTCATTCTGCCAAAACTCATTTAAGCTTCCCCACACCCAACCATGTTTTCCTGCCAACCCTATGTCAGCTTGGATCATTAGCCATTTATTAGCCTGAGACAAATGCTATCTACAGAGTGCAGATAATAATCTCATTCATGAAGTCTACATAACTAAAGCACAGCCTCCCTCAAATCTTCTTGTGCTTTCCACTGCTTAGATAGGACTTAAACATCCTAAATCTCCAGTATAAAATGAGATATTCTCTATTGTTACACAAAACTTTATTGCTTGTGAATTTCCACACAGAAGTAATAATATTGTAAGTCATTTTTCCCTAGAGAAAAGGAAAAGACTATATTCAATACCAACAGGTTGTGAGATAATGTTCATGATTTAGCATTGTAAGTCATATTCTACAATATGACTAGCGTTACTATACTGTTTTAAAATACCTTGTTTTTAAAACTATACAGGCCAACAACAGTTCAATGACATCATTTCTGAATCTTTGCAAACAGGACTATAATTGTGAAAAATAAAGTATCCTAATATGAATGTTTCTTATTTATTTATTTATATCAAATTATATGGCTACCCATCTCATATGCAAATCTGAGTGGTTAAGAACTAAAACCTCAATATAAAATAATAATTTAATAACACCTAAACAATCTAGATACTACAAGTAAGATTGCAACAAATTAAGCCATTTGGATTTATTGTTTTGCTTGGGTAAATTAACAGAACTCACAAAGAAAAGATTCAGTCCAGCGATAAACAAACAGCAATAAGACTTGCAAAAGAAATCCCATCTGACAACTGATCCCAAAAGAGAAACCTCTGCCAGATTCCTTAAAAGAGACAGTTTAACTGATCTCTATTAAAAAATAATGTAGAACATACAGACCACTATTAGATTAATCAGAACAGATTAATGAAAATAAAAGTCATTTCAAAATATTTCAATTACTTAATATAGTTTAAACCTGAATTTACGATGAAGTAAATGCCTCTCTTCAATTCAAATTCCTTTGAATCAAACTCCATGGACATATCCAAGTAATTTTCTTGGCAACAACACAGCAGTGGCTTGTCATTGCCTTCTTCTGGGATATTCTTTATTTTTAATTAATATTATTATTTGATTTCCCAGCCTAGCCTAAATCTCTGAAATCCCCTTGAGGTCTCCTAACCAAGTGTAAACAGGGACTGTCACTGCTTATTTGGGTTGGCTAGCAGCTAACAAATACTAAGATATTGTAAATATGTTTAAAAAGAGAAAACATTTGATCTAAAACTAGATTCTTAAAGATTAAAAAAATAACCTGAATTTTATATAAAGTATGAGCTAAAGACAAAATTATGAACACTATATGATATACTTAATTATGGTATGATATGAGGAGATGAGAGAGATTTGTAAAGTGTAAGATTTCAGCATTTCCACATAACCAGGAGGAAAAAGCCCAAATTAATTTTCAATTTAGCAGATAACACTATTACTATATATAAGCCAGAAATTATGGTTTAAAATAATCAATCTTTTATTTATTTATATCCTACCATTATTTTTGCAAATAATTCTAGGTGGTGAATATATCCAACATGCCTTCCTTCTCTTATTTTCTCCACAACAGTGTTGTGAGGTTGGTTGGCTTGAAAGAGAGAGACTGGCTCAAAGTCACCCAGACTAAGGTGGGACTTAAACTCAGTCTCTTGTTTTCTAGCCTGGTGCCTTGATCACTGCGGAACAAAATATGAAAACAGCTTTCCAGATTCCTTAGAAATGGTTCAAATAATTTATTTGCTGAATTCTATTTTGTACATAATGTCAAACCATAAAGCTGCTTTTGAAAACAAGATTGAATTTATGGGACATGTGCAAGATTGGCATACTAAGCAGTCATCTGCAGTGCTTCTGTTCAGTAGAACCTACTCTTAACTGAAAATAAACTACTTTAGTTCGTAAGTATCAGCAACAAAAGGCATTTTTATAGTTAGTATATTACATTTCAAGAGATAGTTACAGTCATGCCTCATAGACTACTGCTGCTGCTATGTTGGCATGTAAATTGACTGGATGAACCATTGCTTGGCAGACCTATGTGAACTGTCCTGGATGGGTACAATAAAAATGCATCTCCTTGCACACTGTCACTTCTTCATAATTACTTTTCTTATTTGAATTACAAAAGGGAAGTCCTGATGCACATCATATTTGAGCTCTTTTAATTCTAATAAGTAAACAAACCAATAAATAAAATTGAACATATCCTATATTCAATTCCTATGCCTGCAATATTTAGCATGTCATATGACTTGACACTCAAAAATAACTAGACACATATCTATATTGAGGTTGAGAAAAGACCTGATTTATCCTTGTCAAAGCCACCCCCCTTTCCATGTTTATAATACTCAAGGCACATTTGTTGGAAGAAAGTCAACATTTTAAAACTCTTACTGAAAGAAACATCAGAAAGATAACATAATGACAGTATTTCTCTATTTTGAGTTGTTGCATTTCCTCCACTCAATAAGAATCACCACAGCTGACAACTATAGGAACAAACAACTGCTGTTGTACACAGTACATAAGGTGGTTTAGCCCCATGCTCTGTAATCTGGCAAATGTGTACCCTGCCAAAATGCTGCCCATAGTCTGAACTAAGAAAACACTTTTTCCAAAGTGTTCATATCTACTATACATTCCCTTAAAGCAGGATTAGACAATTAATGCTGTTGTCCCACAATACATACCACTAGCCATTTCGACTTGAGAGGGGGGCAGTAGTGCCAGAATTGCCTCATGGTAATTACATGGACAAGTCCATGCAGTTATCTAGGCAACATTTCATTTGCCATTCTTTTCTTCCTTGGATTGATTTATTCTACGTTCTTGACCCAACTTCCATATGTAAGGCAGGGCTATAACACAGGTTTCCTGATTCTTTGTCCAGAATCTTAACCACTAACGTTAATGATAATTAATTTCAAAACAATTAAAGGGTACTGGGTTGCCTTTCCTGGTCTAAAGCTCCGGTAAGATGGTGCTTCTGAGGGCCTCCCCTAGCAGGATCTCTGCACTTTCCCTTCCCATTCACCCTGAAAATGAGTTAGTCTCAGCCTTGAAATATACTGTAGGTCAAGATGAGATGAACTGAAAGAAGAGATGAGGTGTTATATTACCATATTTGGAGGGGGTGTATAAGATGCACACACCCCCAAAGAGGGTGAAAATCTTGGTGCACCTTATACAGTGAATAAAGCATTTTTGGTCTCCTGAAACCCCACCCCCTTCACAAAAATGGATGTGCAGAGGTTTGGGAGGCCTGCAAAGTGCTCCGGGGAGGGCAAAAGCGAATGAAAAATGTGCTGGTTTTTGCTCGGTTTTGCCCCCTCCCCCCTAAGAGAATTCTACAAGCCTCCTAAATGCTATGCATGCCTTTTTGGGGGGCAAAAACCAGGCCCGTTTTCAAGAAAAATGGGGTGGTTTTTGCTCACTCCCCCACCCCGAGCACCGTGCAGGCCTTCCAATCTCTCTTCATGCCCATTTTTCACAAAAAATGAGGCGTGCAGAGCGATTGGGAGGTCTGAAGAAGGCAAAAACTTTTTTTAATTTTTTTTAAATTAAGTTAATTTTTAACTTCCTCAAAATCTTGCGTCTTATACTCCTGTGCATCTTATATTCTGAAAAATATAGTAGGTGCAATAAAACAGGAACCAGGATTGTTCAAATGAGTACCAGTTTATCCATGCTGCTCTAAACAAAAATCTGAACTACTAACAGTGAAGGCAAATTGGTGGTAGGTAAGAATGAATGGAATTCAAAGAAGGCTGGGATTATATCTTGTGGGCACTAAGGGACTCCAAACTGATGATGTGCCTGACCCCTCCCTCAGGCTTAGCGTGGTTATCTGCTACACCCATCCTATTTTTCCAGCTAAAGATGACCATTAAAGTAGATAAGAAGTGAACAATTATCAGAGTGAAAGCATTCTCCAAAACTGTTTAGATAATTAGATAATTCAAAAAGATAAGGCAAGTGTATTTGTAAAGCAGACAAACTAAGGAGACAAAGCAGTGCAATGGAAAATAGAAAACAAAGAGTAGGGTGTGCCTGTATTTTTTATCTCTAAGTCTCTGGATTTGTTCTTTTATTTAGACTATATTTAGATTTCATCTCTCACATTTTAGATCTGGACCTGAAGATACAGTGGGGGAGGAGGATATTAACCCCTCCAAAAAAGGCAAATCTTTTTGCCTTCTGTGAACTAGCCCTTTGTTGGGTTTAAAGTAGAGGTCTGTGGTTCAAACCATGATTGCAACATGTCTTTAGGTTTCCATAATTCACCAATTTCTGAAATGGCTATTTTGTGAATTATTATGTCAAAGGCAGCCATTTTGAGACAACACCCATAACAGTTTAAAAAATTCAAATATAAACTATGTTATAAAAGGAATAAAAATGTACAATAAAGTTATATTAAAAAGATCAATGTATGTTACATATTTTTCCAATTTCCTGAAAACATTTAAGCCAAAAGCAGTAACTAAGTGAGCCAACTGCCACAGAAATGCACTATGGTACTAATTTGATTAACACTCCCAAACACAATTTAGAAAAAAAATAGAACGTGCTTTTAGGGAGGCATAATACCATCTAATAAATTAGTTCTTAATAATTTTATATAAATTAAAGAGTACACAATGAGTTCTAAGATAATGTGTTGAATTAAAATCCCAAATTCCCTTCCTATACTTTTTGGAGACTTTCAATAGAATCTACTGTTTTTAACATTTCTTCTTTTGAAAAGTTGTCTTGATTTTAATCATTTAACATTAAAATAATTTCCATCAACATTTTGGTTATCTTCTAGACTGTTAAGAACTCATGATTTTAAGAATAAATTACTACATTTATCTGATCCGAAATGAAGTTGGAATTTGACATTGTTTCATACAATATATCCTTGATGACTAGCCTATTAAATAATGAGAAGAATATGAATTGCTTTCAATCTGCATCATCTATGCAGCAATCCGCATGTACCTATATATAATCCTGATCCACAGCATTTCTTTCTTCTTTGTAAAATATGTTTCTTTATGGCAGTAAGTGCAGAGAGATTTGAGAACTTTACTCAGAAGACACCATTTGGTCTGCAGAGAATAGACTTCTTTAAGGTGGTCCCAGTGTTCCTAAAGAAGCAACTTCTGAGCACTTCCCAGTAGAATTATAATCCTTGTATTTTGAGTAAGAAATATTTTGCACAATAGTGTAACCTTTGTACATATCTATCACCAATTGTGCATAAATGCATATGTATATTTGATCTAGACAATTAGTTTCTTTCTCCATTTGCCATCTCAAAATCTTTTTTCAAATGACCTAATTTAACCCATCTATCCTCAAAATTTTGGGATTACTTTCTCAGCAAGAATAATTTCTCTTCAGTTTTTCTAGAAAGATAGGCAAACATTAAACATCACACAAAGCTTTATATACATAACTGCACTTAGAAAGACAGAGTATAAATTCTAAGGCCAAATTCACAAGACTTTTCTTGTCTTGAAGCAAAGGATACATTATGGCAATAACAAAGGGGTTCTAGAATATGATTTCTAGATAATAGATGGGTGACCAAACCCTAGTAAAATGGTTTTCCCAGCATTTCAAAGAAAGTGTTGGCTATGTCAAATACCAAAGTAGGTGTGGCAACTCTGCACAGATTATCAAAGAAGCAGAAGTACTGCAGTCAGGTGCAGCAGCACAAAAGAAAACAACATCATGGAATTTAGCTAATGGATGAGGATCACACCTTGAATACTTAAGGGGAAAGAAAATACAACAGTTTCTCAAGGCTGGTCTTTTGTATTATGCTCGGTACATTTGTCTTGTTTCTGGATCGCTCAAACTGAAAAACAGCAGATAAGACTGATTTAAATAGCAAAAATATTGATCCATAGTGGGTACATGATGGTAATAAATCAATTATGTTCAAAACGATTCTTCGAAGAACTGTGAGTGAAGATGTTATGCTTTCTTGAAATAACCAGGGACTGGGATCCTCAATATTATGGTATGTTAAAATAAACAAACAAAACCCACCCCAAGTCTGACCCAATAGATTCTAGAACAATCCTATTTTTATGGCATAAACAAACAAGCTAAAATGGCATATTTTATTCAGTAACACAGTTATTTAAGATCACAGGGGGGAAAACATGTTTCACTCACTACAAAATAAATCTGTAACTTGTATAATCATGCTTTTCAAACTAAAAAAAACAAGCCACACGATTAACAGAAAATTGGTGACTTTTAACACAAAACATTTTTTTCAGGGAAATTATAGACAGATATTAAGCTTTCAGTCAAGTGTATGTTTTGTATGTGTGTGTTTCATTGTGCTTCCTTTGTTTGCTACAAAGATGGAGTAGCCATCCATTTCCCCAATGCATATCCCATCCCACAAAAGATTTCATTAAAATGCATTAGAGACAAAGTACAGCTGCACTCCTTGTATCAGAAGCCAGTAACAAAAAAGCCCAGGCCTATTAAAAACCAAAGGGGTACCCCCAGTGCAAGGCGTTTCATTGCATCAACAATAAGTCAGGGTGGAGTATGAATCTACTGGAAAGGCATCTGCAGAGCACACGCCAAGAAAGATGCAAAATACTGCAATATTTCAGTCTCCCTCTCTCTTCCATGCTTTACAGCAAATTATTTTTTTTCAGGTTAGCAAACATTGTATTATAAATGAACATTCCTTATATTAGTTCATAAATCTGACTTCTCTTTTTATTAAAGAACCAATTCCTTTTTTCCCTCTTTGGTAGTCAAAGCACATGACGCACCCAAATCTACAAGAAATAAAAAAAAATATGCCACAGACAGCTTGCAGATAACAGCATCTTCTTTTAAAAAAAAGAGAGAGAAGAAACAAAAAATAAAATGACATAAAGTAAGAAAGGATCAAGTGTTTGGCTTAACCTCCAGCTCGACTCCTCCCCAAAAAATAGGATCTTAAACTGAACATCTACTTCCCCTATGTAAGTTTGTAAATAGAACGTCTTCACTATGCTATAGACACTTTGGACAACAGGAAGTGGGGGGGGGGGTTTAGCTGATCAGAACAGTTTAAGTCTGTATTGCAAATAAACAATAGTGCTTTTCATAAGCACCCTACATTTTATCAAGCAATAATGTCAGAACACAAAATGAAGTCCTTACAATCATCACTTGCACAGATTAACAGAAATCCCCCGTTTGTTTACTTGGGGGCCATTCCTGCAAACACTCCCTTTTCTGCATGCTGACCAGCTACCTCCTTATTCCTACTAAAACGCATTCTAGCACCTCTGAAGCAACGCAGCTGGCCATATTGCTGGCATAAACCGTAGCGAATATAAAAAGAATGCATAACAAAACCAAGAACGGAAGACAGGAGAGGTTAAGTCACTTACAGTTATCCTGGGGATATTCTTCTTGCCCTGGTAACCAGACATGATGTGTGGCTGTTGTTGCAGCAGCAGCAGTGCCGGCTCCTATTTTCCAATTCAGAAGCAGCACTAGCTTGCAAAAAAGCTCGAGCTCAGGTAGAACAAATGCCGTTCCTCACTTTTCTCTTTTTCCTCCCTCTGTTCTGCCCCCTCCCTCTTGATTCGCACAATAGTAAAATTCTCTTTCTCTCTCCCTCCCTCCTCCTTTCCCAGTGACAGCTGGGTCCCTGTAAGACAAGAATGGCTGATGAAGCGACTCCTCCCTTCTTCTTTCCAGTCTCGCTTTCTCTGTGCATTGATTTCTCTCTGCTTGCCTCTTTTGCCTCACCCACTCTTTTATTGCTGCCACTGCAATAAGGCGTGACAGCCACTAGAGGGTAGCAATACAAAGACTCCAAACATCCTATTCCAAAGGGAATATATGTACAAGGATCAGTAAACCCTTTTGCAGGACTAAATGGCTATGGATATTCTCAATCGTCCAGGTCATGGTTGTCCAAAAGGGGCTTTTTCAAGAGGCAAATGGACTTTCTGGTTTTTCTTTGAAGATATTTCACTTCTCATCCAAGAAGTTTCTTCAGCTTTTGCAGGGTATTGCTGGTTTCCAGGACTAACACAAAAGATAGCTAGGTACATACTTTCAACAATATATACAACTAGAAAATGGACCCAGGATTAGGGACTACTCATCATAATCCTACAGTGGGGAGTCATCAAGTAAATCCCAATTCTATTCTAAAGCAGAATGAGTCCTGCTGGATCAGCCCATAAACTATCTAGTTTGCCTTTGGTATAAAAATTCCTTATTCAAAAGAATGCATATACTACTGAGCTAGTAGCACTTAAAAGGCTAAAGTGAGAACTCTGTAAGCAGTGTTTAGCCAATTCTGAAATATTTCAATGATATATTATCATTTTTTCTATTTTGCATTAGTCTTACTAAAAGTATTACTGCTAATATTGCACTACTATTTTTTCTAAGTAGATTTTCATGCCTTGAGAGCGTACAATTTTAATACATTTTGGAAAGAGGTAAATTCCAAGGAATTTATCCACATAGTTTTAAAAATCACTTGCAATTTGGGTAAATAATGCCACTAGGGGATAATATGAACACAATCTCAAGATTATGTTTTTTGTAGGCTGTAAACCACCCAGAGTCACTTCAAAATGAGATGGGGCGCAAATAAATATTTACAGCTGCAGTGAAATACAAAGATATATACTTCAATACATACTTTATGAAGGCTTTATTTGGAAATCCATACCTTAAATTTTTGTCACAGACTCCATTTAAACTTTCTTAAAATATTATTTTCAATTCATACGCAAGATGAAGTCTGTGACAGTATAATATATAAACAAAAAACTGAGAAGATACAAAACAAGTAAAAACCAGACTTTGTAGATATAAATTATTAAGTCTATGAAATTTTATTGTATGATAGCACGTCTATGATTGCTGATATGCACTGTAGACCATACTGTAGTTCACACTTGACAGTAATTTCTTCCATTTGCAAAATTCAGCTATCTCCATTGTATATCGAAGTGAAATGTTTTGTATTCAGCCAAAATTATGTATAAACATCCATTCTATTAACTACTACTCTCATAATCTTGGGCCTTACGTGGCAAAACATTTATGACTGTAGGTACAAAAAAGTACCACAAAGTTAGTTACATATGTTAAGACAGCTGTGGCTCCTTGTGAATTCTTCACAACAGATATGGAAATAGTAAATTGCTTCTACTTTTGTGAAAAAAGATAACTTGACCTGTCACTGCAGAAGCTAGCAAAGCTATTTAAATTATCTGTGAATTTGATTTGTTTAAGATAAAGCCCATTGTAATTGCTGAGCAACTAAGAGAAATATGAAATTAAGTCTTTTAGGTCAACAACTTTTACATCTCATCAATTGCATCACCCTGTAAAATGTAGCAGAAAACAAAACTCAATCGAAACATGAACTTTTTTCTTTTATGGATGTGTACATATTCCAATTATTCATTCTACTTTTCTCTCTCTACTACGTTTATCTTCCTTAACTAGAAGAATCAATAAAGAAGAATCGTGGTGGTAGTGTCTAGAATGCAGTATTGCAGGCTAATTTTGCTGATTGTCAGCAGTTTGATTCTGACCAGCTCAAGGTGACTCATCCTTCCAAAGTTGGTAAAATGAGGAGCCAGATTGTTGGGGGCAATATGCAGATTCCGTAAATCACTTTAGAGATGGCTGTACAGCTCTGTGAACCAGTATATAAGTCTAAGTGATACTGTTATTAATTCAGAAAGTACTGACTAAATAGAACCTTACTTATATACACTTGATGCAAATGTTTCCATATGTTATATTTTCCATTATTTACAACTTTGCATTATTTATGTAGCACAAATTAGATAAATAATTAGGATGCTCGGTGCTTGATTCAATATAAACTTACATAGAGCAGTTATAGAAGTTGGAGAATGATTGAATAGATGAATGGAATTTGAATTCATGGTGAGAGGTAAACCTATTAACTCATTTTATTATATAATGAGAGTTCATTATTTTATAATTTGCTTTTCCTTGCATTCATAAACATTTGCTCAGAATCTCAAAGTGCATTAGAATGAAGAATACATATACTTGATTATTATTATTATGAATCATAAACTAAATCAGCTAACTAAAAATCAATTTGTGTAATTAGGTTTTTTTCCCGTTTCAGGTTCTTCCTTTCCAAAATATGCATACACACCCAATTACTATTTATCAGTTATGGAAATTAAATGATTATTGGATGAAATACGGACTGAAGCAGCTTCTATTTGAATAGTACAAAATTGTTTTTGTTAATTCTTCTGTGAATCAGATCTAGTCTAGAATTTCTCTCAGAGAGTTGAAATTCTATTTCTAATCATATACCGTAAAACTGACAAAAATTGATAAATTAACAGTAAAATTAGAAATAACACCATCTATGGAGATTCTCAGTCATCCACGTCATGGTTATCCCAAAAGGTGCTTTTTCATGAGGCAGCTGTTTTTGAATGAGAAACGAAGACAATTCGCTTCTCATTCACAAAGCTTCTTCAGCTCTGACTGGATGCTGGGGAATGGAAGGATTTATATTTCTCGCAGTTAGGTGGTCATTTATATTCTTTTAGTGAGTTGTTAAGGCAACCTGGAAGTTTATCTGTGTCATCAAAACCACCACTTCTTTCTCATCCCTCAGCTTTCCTATTACTTTCTCCTACTTGTATATTATGATTTATCAATTGTTGCTTATATCTTATGGTTTATGATCTATGATGTATCACGGTTGTTTGTATGTACACTGAGAGCTAATGCACCAGAGTCAAATTTCTTGTGTGTTTATTATATGGTCAATAAAGAATTATTTTCATTAAAAAATGTATTTTTTCTTTTCTTTTTGAAAGCAACATTTACAACCTTTTTTCTGAGCTGATGAAGAACACACTCCTTCACAATAGGAAAAGCAGGAGAGGAGGAAGAAGTTGAGTGTGTGGAGATATGCATTGGGAAAACATGCAGAGGATCATTACTCAAAGCAAGAATCCCAATCAACTGAAGGTGGTTCCTTCATTTTACAAAAGAAATAAAACAAGTAGCATTTGATGAAGATGTCAACAATCAGCATTTGATGAGTTCAGCCCAATTTATCAGACTACAGTTTGTTCAAGTTCTACATTTTCCAAAAATGCTATATTCATCAGCAAGAAAGGAGACATCCTTTTCCACAAACAAGTTTAAGTATTAAGAGATTTTAAAGCAGTTTATGGTTATAACAGAACCCTGAAGTAACAACTATTTACTCATTCACCTCTTTTTCAAAAGCTGTTCCAGGGCCTGTTATTACTAATTGTCCCATTTGCAAGGTCAATCATGAGACCAATCATGGGGCTGCAAGGGGAAGGCCAAAGATTTTTAACAGATTTCCTTTATATATGGAAAATACAGGCTTTTTTGTTGTTGTTGTAATATTTGTTATATCCATATCATATGACACATAGGAGTAGTTAGGGGTAGGTAAGTACATGAATATTTATTTATAGAAATATAGTGTTCTAAACATTTGAGAAGCATTATACAAATTCAAGTAATTTAAAATCATAATGTGTAAACATATTAATATAGACTAAACCAGCAGAAAAGTAGTATCATTTACACAGATGTCCAGGTAAAATCACAGGTTATTTTCAAAACTGGAGATGGGAACTAGCAGCATACTAATGTGAAATTCTCAAAGCTTTTTTTAAAAAAGAAAATAATACTAAAATGCAATTTTGAGCAGCAAGACTTTATGATGTGGGTTCATAAAGTGGGTTTTTTGAAGAACATTCAATTTTCTCTATTATTAATCCCATCAGTTACAAAAGATCTGTGTTACTTTTTCAAATCTGCAAGGGGTTACTTTTTCAAATCTGTTAGCAGAGTCCGTCAAGTGAATGGAAGAGAATAGTATATCTATAAAGCAAGGATGCTTCCTTAGAACACTAGGTCTACAAATATTTAATTGTTCATTTATATAAATGGTTTGCTGCAAAGTCTCACTGTACACTGAACAGCTTTGGGTGGGAATCCCATTTTCTACTTTCAACGTGCATGCACATTGGCATGATTTCCATCTTTTTCCGCTCAGATTTTGCTACCAGTTTGTGACCAGTGGGATCACAAACAAAAAAGGGTAGGAATAATACATGTGACTTCTCATGTCCTTTTCCTTCATAAGCTCCAATGCAAGATATATGAATGACCTAAATTATTTAGAGCATGGGTGTCAAACTAGTGGCCTGCAGGCAGGATGCGTCATGTGCAGGCCACACCCTCCCCAGCTCTGTGAATGGGAAAACATCACCAAATGTCACGTGGCGGCAATGTGACACAGCGACTTTGAAACCCATGATTTGGAGGAAGGGCAAATAACTCATGATAACAGCATAAAATATATAGGCAGTCTTTGGGTTACCATGACAACTGGGATTGGAATTTCTGTGCTAAGTGAGGTAAAGTGCAATATCACATTACCACATTGCTTACTCATGGCTATCCTAACAGTCCCTGCTCTTATTGTTAAGTAAGGGTTGTTACACAAGGACTTCATAAACTGCAACGTGAGTAGAGGTAGAAGTCCCTAAGTACTTAGTTATATGTGGCTGGAACTGTAGATCTGACAAATACCCAGGAAGGAAACACCCTATATAAAAGTTGTGAGCATATTATATATTATCATTGGAATTAAAAATTTATCAATTTTACAGCTTGGCTGGGTCTATGATATCACTAGGATGGATGACTTGGACAAACTGGTGTCAGTATGGAGCAAGAATAGATTTAGCTTTTTCAGCTGCCAATATTTTGCTGCAATGCTTACAGTGAACAAAAATGAGTTTAGAAGGCAAAGTCAAGTAGAGGTGTCCTTTGCTTATTCATCAGAGGAAAAAGAAAATGCAATGAATTACTCTCATAATATGCAGGGATATTTCTTTCTTTCTGAAGATGACAAGAACTGCACATGCTGCAAATATAGACTGATTCCTCTCCTTGAAAAGAATGAGAAGAGGATTGAGGAAAAACTAACTGTTCAGAATTCCTGAAGTACAGGGGAATGCTTTCTAGAACAAAGCCAAGCGAAAGGAACCATAAATTGGACAATTTAACTTGAAAATCCTAGTCTCTAAAGAAGAGCTCATTTTCTAAGAGTTTAAAAGATTTCAGGGCCTCCACACTGGTGATCTCTCTGGACTCCTGGGTGAAAAGCAATTGCTACAAGCTCACAGATTTAGCCGCAAAGACTCTATGGCTCTGCAAAGAGAAGGATTGTTGATTTTGCAATCAGCAAAGGAAGAAACTGATAGCTCCTAAATGAGAACTGGGTATTTTATGGCCCCCAAGCCACATCCTGCCTTTTGGCTCTTTCTGTCCAGCCCATGTGGGGTCAATTGAAAATTAGAAATAAAATATAAATAAGTGTATGCTGTTGGACTAAGATGAAGCCTGCCATGCCTAAAGATGAAGCAGGCACTTAAGCTGGTGGACAAAAGCCATGAAGAGATCCTTAGGGAGAGTAGTTAAAGTTGTTAAGGAAGCCAAGGAAAAATGTCCCCTTCACCAGACAAAACAATTGGGCCTGAACACCTGGAAAACCCTTCCCCAAATTCCATCAACAGCTACCAGGCTTGAGCATCCACAAACCAAAGAGTTTGAGGATAGAAGGGATCCTGAAGCCTACCCACTCTGAGTTCTCTTTGGATCCAGACTTGGTGGTTTCCCTCCATCTGGCTGTCTACCAGCCTAGCTGAAAAGCACACAGGTAAATGTAGATGAGTTTGTGTGTGCGCGCCTGTGAAAAAGAGCAAATATATACGTTGTAACCAATAAGGTTTTGCTGTTATTTTAAATTCACTGGATCTCTAAATAACCAATTGTGCGTCAGTGTTTGGTTGAACATGATTTCAGTGTTCCTATTTCCAGGGCTGTGAGTATGTGAGTCACCAAATGCCAAACCTAAAAATGTGCGTAATGCCATGCATGTAATATAACTGCATTCCTTTTACTTTGAAGGCAACTGCTACAGTTGTGGTCAAAATTATTCAACCCCCAATGCTGTAAAGGGGTTTAGGGACTATAGTGTACATTTGGAATT